>VYZW01015399.1:0-76574 GCA_013401315.1 Balaeniceps rex
CCCAAAACTGAACACAGCACTTGAGGTGCGGCCTCACAAGTGCCGAGTACAAGGAGACGATCGCTCCCCTACTCCTGCTGGCCACACTATTCCTGATACAAGCCAGGATGCCGTTGGCCTTCTTGGCCACCTGGGCACACTGCTGGCTCATATTCAGCCGGCTGTCGACCAACACGCCCAGGTCCTTTTCCACTGGGCAGCTTTCCAGCCACTCTTCCCCAAGCCTGTAGCATCACATGGAGTTGTTGTGACCCAAGTGCAGGACCCGGCACTTGGCCTTGTTAAACCTCATACGGTTGGCCTTGGCCCATCGATCCAGCCTGTCCAGATCCCTCTGCAGAGCCTGTTAATTCACTTCAAGCTGCAGCTCGCTGCCTATCTGTGTCCTCCTGCCTTTACCAAAATCTATCAGTTCTGGCTGCCTTCGCTCTTTGCCCTTCCCATCTGCACCCACGCTTGGCAGCCCCAGCCCACCTTGTTCCCCTCCACGGCCCCCGTGCCGAGTTTCCTGTGGGGCTTTGCCGCGTGCTGTGTGATGAGGAAGCTTTATTTCTATCTGAGTGTGTTTGATCATTGTGATTTTGTGTTGCTTCCTTCATGCCACCAGGTGCAGGGAGCCATGGCAGGAGCTATGGTGCGCATCGGTGACCAGCTCATCCTGGAAGAAGATTACGATGAGACGTACATTCCCAGCGAGCAAGGTAACCGATGCCTGTCCTCCCAGGAGCTGCGATAAGGGACTCAAGGCACTTCCAGGTGTATTAGGAAAATGGAAGTCGGGGAGAGCATGGGTGGAGAAGGTAGAATAAATGGGATTTCATAGGAAGCAGAGCTGAAAAATTAGCTTTTTGGTTGCAAAGACAAATGCCATTTTTCAGTCTGTCTCCCTGCTTTACCAGCCTGGTAGGACATGCTCACTGACACAAGGCCGCATCAGCAGCTTTGAGCATCTTCATTTTGGGATCAGGATTTCCCAGTGTGCCCGTTGCTTCAGCTGAGGAGGCTGGCTTTATTGCGTAGTGCCTGGTGTAGACTGTCTCCACAGGTTCCTCTTCTGTTTTCCTAGAAATCCAGGATTTTGCACGGGAGATTGGGATTGACCCCGAGAAGGAGCCAGAGCTGATATGGCTGGCCAGGGAAGGCATCGTGGCCCCGTTACCAGCCGAGTGGAAGCCCTGGTGAGAGCTCTGTCGGCAGCTGTCCTCTTGCATTCCCCTGCCCTTCCCCTGGCGTGTGCTGCCCACGTGGGTGGCGGAGCAGGGTACCGGCTGGCGAGGGGGGGTAATGCCACAACAGACGTGCACCCTGTGGACGGGGGACTACTGTTTTCACTTTTCCTGCTGTTTTTGCCGTGCAGCCAGGACATCACTGGTGATATCTACTACTTCAACTTTGCTAACGGCCAGTCCACGTGGGACCACCCCTGTGATGATCGCTACAGAGAGCTTGTCATTCAGGAGCGAGAGAAGCTGCTGGCACGTGGCAGCTTGAAAAAGAAAGAGAAGAAGAAGAAGAAAGACAAGAAAGAGAAGAAAGAGAAGAAGGAGAAGCAGTCACTGAAGCGACCCACTGTGAGTAGGCTCTGCTGCTTGCAGTGCTTCTGGGGAAGAGCGAGAGGGCTGGGTGGAGGATGACCGAGTGGCTGTGAATTAGAGGGTGATCCTGTGCCGTTGCTGCTTTGGGATCGGAACAGCGACCCCCTGACAAGGGATCCTGTCCAGCAGGGTTGTGAGTTTGATGAAAATCCAACAGAAGTGGGGTCACAAACCCACGAAAGTTGGGAAGTTCTGGTTTAGAAGGACACACGAGGAGCTGGGGGTGCCACAGCCCTGTGACGCTGCTGCTGAGAAGGATATGGCACCAGCCAAGGATGCCGGTGCTGTTCTTAGCAGCAGGTCGTCAGAGTGCCGGAAAGATGGCCTTCCTTGGAGAGGACAACACGTGGTGTTTATGCAGTGGCCATGCATGTGTTGCTATGATATACAGGCAGTGAACACAGGTTTAGATGTGTGAGGTTATCTGCTTTGCTGTTGGCACCAGCAAGCGTAACCAAATTCCCTTGATATCCCAAGTGAGAGCAAATCATCCCTACCTTCCATTTGCCAGAAATGAGCTAAATCTCCAAGGGGAAAGATGGTGCCTTGTGTTGTTGCTCAAGGCGTAGAGCTCTTCACCTCAGAAAGCCTCAAGCCTTCAATTTGAGCATCTCCTTTTATATGTATATATGTAATTTCAAGGGCTCAAAACTTTACACACCTATTTATATACAAATTGCATATTAAATAAGTATGTATCTCTACGTTAGGTAGATGAGGGTATATCTAGTGATACGTGATATGTTTTAGTTATTTGCTAATATTTATCTACTTGGGAAATGCAGCCAGGGAGTCTGCCTTCAACATCCTTTGGTCAAATCCCCTCTGCCATTCTGCCCCCTGGGCAGGGGAGTCCTGAGCCAGATCCAGATAGCCAGACTAGAGAGGAAGGCTGCCTTGACGCAGGCAAAGGGAGACCATCAGCCAAAAGTGACTCAAGGAGACTATCTGCAGGCACGTGGCCAAACAAACTGCATCCCCTGCTCGTTTCAAAGTTCAGCAGACTGTGCCAGACCTTACCTGATGTGGAGAAAATTTTAGAGAAAGGCCCCTCTCTTAGCAGCTTTGATGTAGACGTCCTCCAGGACCAAGATACACCTTTAGAAATGCGAGAAAAGCTTTGTCTTGACTCCTCTGACTCCTGGTCTGACGATTTAGAGGTTAGGCCACCAGTGCAACCTTTGCGTGTGTCCAAGAAATCCTACTCACGAGACTTTAAGAATGTCAAAACTCTACTAGAGGCCCTTGAAGACAAAATCCTACTCTTTGAGGATGAAGAGCTGACAGAAGAGTGGAAGATGAAAGACATGATGGGTGAGCATGTCCATAAGCCCAATCATCGCTTCTCAGTCAGACAGATATCTAGAGGACTGGTTGGGGATGTGGAAAGAAGTCCAGGCACATTGCAAGCCAGAGAGAAAGAAAGCTTTTACCGCAGGAACGATGAAATGACTCTTTTTGATGCTGGTCCCATAGATGACTGGAGTCTGCAGGAGACAGTTGATGTTCTGTATGCTCAAGAAGAGCTGAGATCCTACAGCGAGGTATCTGAGAGTAGAAGTAAGGGAAAAGTTCGAGATGAGGCTTTGGGTCAAGGCAGCCGTCTGTACAAGAGCAATGAGACCATCAGCAGATCTGAGAGAAAGGGTTCAAAGCAGATGGAGCTGGTGGAAGTGGGAGCAGATATAGAAGTAGGCAGTAGCAATGGTATGCTAGAGAGCCACTCCACAGTCCCTCAAGAGATCACAGATGTTCTACTCTGCTTCCAAGGGGTAACTGCAAAGAGAGGAATCGATGCAGATCTTCATTCTGCAGCGGATCCTACATCAAGATGTGTTTTTTCATCTGCTAAAGATGGCTGGAGAAATGACGAAGGAAGTGGTCTGATATCAAAGTATGATAGCAGTGATTCAGCCAGTTCTCGTAACGATAACGCGCCCCAGCTGCTGGGAGGGAGCCATCACTTCCCTCCACACCACGCGTCTGGGAGACAGAAGGATGTGCGCTCCATTGCAGAAGAGCCTCTACTGCCTCGTGCCCTCCTGGGGTCATCCCTGGCTCAGACACTAGGTCCTGCCCAGAAGTCAGAGAGGGAGGGTAGCTCCCAGGGTATGAAGTTGTGCCACAGGCTGCAGGAATGTGAGGAAGGCCCCAGCCCAGAACCTGAACACGCTGGTCTTATGGTGGATTTTTGTGGGAAATGCACTGCCCAGAAGTCTAACGGTGCTGGAGTACAAAGAGAAGTGAAGAGAGGAAACGGAAGGACAGATCAAGCTCCTGGAGCGTGGGGAGAGAGAGTCGCAGCAGACTTGCAGGTTGAGTGCCAGGGGAGCGACAGCCTCTGTCAGCACGTGAAAGCGGAGATGACCCAAACCAGAGAAACTGTGGGGAGTTACAGCAAAATAGAGGTCGGTGAAGGAGCAGGCGAGAATGAGGTAGGACTCAATCCTTTGTGATGGCCCTTCCATTGTAGACATTTCTGGAGAACTGAGGGTGTGAAATTTTAATTCTAAGCTAATTTTCAGGAGAAAACGGGCAAGCCTATGTGTCATAGGTTCACATAAGCAGATGTGGCGTTAGTTTTAGCGGTTTTCCTAAAACTCAGGAGGTAGCTTGAAAAAAAGCCTTTGTTTGGCTTTCCTTGCATGGCAAATGCTTCACAATTCGCTCCTTGTTTTAGTTTTGCAAGGACATGAAGTGCCTTCTGAACTCAAAAAACCAGGTGATGGGCAGTAAACCAAGTGGGATGGCAGCGTCAAATACAAAATCATCTTTAATCTTGGCTCTAAGACTCTGTAGTAAGCACACTCCGAAGTCAGTCTTTTCCCTGGAGGTCCCACAATCTAAATTGAGGGGGAAAAGCTCATTCAGCTGTTTTTAGCTTAGTTTTGCTTGCTGAACCTCAAGCCCCAGAGTGATTGAGTTGGTTAAGGGGGTATAAGAAACTGTAAGTCGCAGCCAGCTCTCCTGCATCCGTGGCCAGTACCTTGAGAAATGGACTCTGTTCCCCCTTAAAAGAAAGAAAACGGGGAAAAGTTTGAATTAGCTTTCTCGAACAAGAGAAGGAGTATTCCCAGTGGTTACAGCCATTGTTTTGCAGGTGGGCGCGGTACCGACTTGTCTGAGCACAGTTCAGTCCTTGGGCTGCTGCTGCTGTGGTCTTAGGACACGAAGATGGTCCGAGGGCTGGAGCACCTCTCTCATGAAGACAGGCTGAGAAAGTTGGGGCTGTTCAGCCTGGAGAAGAGAAGGCTGCGGGGAGACCTTATAGCGGCTTTCCAGTATCTGAAGGGGCCTACGAGAAAGCTGGAGAGGGACTTTTTACAAGGGCGTGTGGTGATAGGACAAGGGGTAACGGCTTTGCACTGAAAGAGGGTAGGTTTAGGTTAGACACAAGGAAGAAATTCTTCACTCGGAGGGTGGCGAGGCACTGGCACAGGTTGCCCAGAGAAGCTGTGGATGCCCCATCCCTGGAAGTGTTCAAGTCCAGGTTGGATGGGGCTCTGAGCAACCTGGTCTGGTGGAAGGTGTCCCTGCCCATGGCAGGGGGTTGGAACTGGACGATCTTTAAGGTCCCTTCCAACCCCAACCATTCTATGATTCTATGAAGACGGCTTACAGGTGTGATGGGGCCCGTCTATAGATGTAATTTTCTCCTTCTTCCTCTGCGAATAGCTGGACCGGTTTGCTCTACGTTGCCCAAACTTTTTCCCTCTGTTGCCTATAGCAGGATCCTGCCCTTCACTGGGGAGAACAGGTTGGTTTGTCTTTGCCCATAAGTAATTGCCTCAATTTAATAAGAACTTACCAAATCTCCCGTTCCGAAGAAAAAAATGAACTGAAAGGTCACTGTGTGTAACGTTAATGAATTGCTTTGCTCTGCTGTTGCTGGTAGCCAGCTGCGGCTCCACCGAATCGCTAGCTCAGGTTTCTAATTACCAGCATGTGGTAGAGCCCAGTTAGCTGATAAGAACTATGACTATAAATATCAGATAAACTGCAGATTATCCTGAAAGTTTTAATTAGCCCGATGGAAGTGAGTTTATCTCTGCTGAAGGGCAGCTAACATCCTCTGCACCATACATGTAGTTAATGGACATCTGTAGAAAATAATTTGTTAAGCCCAGAATGCGTGATTTATTCTGTTACCGTTGCTGTGGCAATGACTTGGTGGAAGAAGGATCAGTGCGTGTTCATCTGCCTCTCCCCATCCCTCCGTGTGCGAGTGAATTAACTCTGTTTTCAGTCTGCAATCTTGTATAGACACAGAGTGCAGGAGCTGTGATTTCTGAATACACACATGCGCTGCCGAAGCAGCCGCACTTGGCTGCGCTGGCACGCTGCAAAGAAAATCCCGGCACACGCCTGCTCCCAGTTTAACCTGAGCAGTGTATCCCAGGGCGAGACCAGTTGGGTGGGGAACTCCACCAAGTCGAACAGAATGATCACGCTTCTGGGTGAAGATGACTTGAGATGTCAAGCGTGCGCTGCTCAGAGGTGAGGATGTTGGATGGCTCCCAGGGCTCTTGCTGTGCTTTGAAAAGGAGAGGTGTATTCAGGAGCTTCTTACGGATGCACTGCAGCAGAGCTGCTTTCTGCTGCCCGTAGCTCTTCTGCTGGTGTAAGGTGAGGAAGCAGCCTGGATTTTGGTCTAAGAAGAGATGGTAATTGCAGCTTGTGGAGAGTAGGAGGCTTCTTGCCATCGGAGTGGTTTCTACTTCACTCATTTCACGCTGTGCAGAATAGCAGGGCAAACGGGGGCGAAGCTGCCCGGTTTGCCTCGGGTGTGCGACATCGGGCCAGGGCCTCTCCTGGAGGGTCCGTGTGTGGGTACGTGCAGATGTGTGAGCTAGCGTGGCGGCTGTTGTTCTCTTGCTTCGGTTTTGGAGCAATGCCCGTTGATTTTCTGAATCACCTCACTGCTGTAAAGTAACTCACCATATTCAGATGGGTCTTCGGAAGACAAAACGTGTGAGGAAATCAAACCACTGTTCCTTACGTGTCTCATGTGCTGGGGATCGCTGGCTGTGGTGCCTCGCAGGCAGTTTTTCAGCGGTGGTGGGTTCAGTATCAGCAGACAGCGTTTGCACAGGGGAGCGCTTCCTCCCTTTCTGAAAGAAGGAGTGTAAGCGGTGCACCCGTGCTCTCCCGTCAGTGAGTCCCTTCTGCACGCTCCAGTCCTCAGGCACCCTGCTAGCACCCGTCCAGGCACCCCCGGGGAACCTCGCTCCGCTGCGTGGCCTTGCGGCGTCGCCGGCCGGCGTCCTTCGCGGGTCGCTGAACTCGGACGTGGGGAGCTCGGTGGACTCCAGCCTTGTGGCCAAAGGAGGAGCGCAGGTAAGGCTCCGTCACCTCTGCGAACGTGCCCCGGAGAGCACACGCTCTGCGAAAGGTCACAGGCGTGGTGATCCTCAGCAGCTTCAGTGACAGTATTTGTGATCTCTCGTCAGTTTTGGAATACTGTTGTCTGTTAAAAAGCCACTTCCCCACTCTGTCTTTCACTATATTTCTTTCCTTTTGCTATTCCTAGGGAGCCCAGTGCTAAATTTGTGGTGAGCTTCCTTCTGCTATATTTAGCAGATTTAAAGAAAGAATTGTTCCAATTACTGTTTGGGGGGAAGACTGTTAAGTTCATTTTAATAGAACTTTGATTTGTGTCCAAATGAAGCATGACATACAGTAGAGAGAATGTAATCTAATAAATAATATTTTTACTCAACTATTGGCTGAGATAAAAAAAATTAAAAGAGCAATTTTCTGGATGAATGCAAGAGTTACAATCATGTCGAATGATTATTTCTAGAATGTGACCTTTGGGTCAAGGAAACAGACATGTTACATGTTGTTACAAGTGGTAACAAATCGATCTTTTGAAGGAAAACAAAACAATACCTGTGGGAAACGTGCGAATCGGCACCTGCACTGAAGGTTTTCTTCTTGCTGAGTGAAGTCTTGTCACCGGTGATTTCAAACATTTTGTTTTATTGCGGTCTTGACTGAATCGGTGCTTGGAGGCAGGGGCAGGTTTTGCAGTTGTCCTTCTAGAGGACAGGAGCCCCTTTGGTGGAAGGCAGAGCGTGGCCCCATAAAGAATATGTCATCTCCCGGCTGGACGTGGCTCTAGCGGAACAAGGGTAGCGGCGTAATCCTGAGCAGCTGCCCTGCCGCTGGCCGCTGTCTCGGTGGGTTTGATCTCCCCTTTCTCTTCGGCTGTCCTCTCCCCTCCCTTTCTTTTTGACTTCACAGCCTGCGGAGACCTGTAAGCCCACCAGCCAGACCAGCAAGTTGCTGGGCTTGGTCTGCGAAGAGAAGAGTTCCTTGGACACGGCGCCTCTAGACAAAGGGAGAAACGAAGAGGAAGAAAGCGAGAATGAGGTAGTTTGCGTGCCTTGGCTCTTAACGCGTGTCGGTAACCATAGTGCATGAAGCCTCGAGGAATGAAAAGCTGTGATGCTCCCCTGGTAACAGCTGATTGACCGTGGCTGTTCCACTTAACTCTGGGCCTTAATTTGTGCTGTGCTTCCTCTGCATGTTGTTTGGTCACCAAAAAGCATCTAATCCTGTTTTCTCCTTGCACTCCCTATAAATCAGCGTCTGCCACGACGTATTCCAAAACGAGCTGGCTGTAGGCGTATCGCCTTGGCATATGGCTGTGGCTGTGCCGCCTTATTTCACTGACGAGGAGCCCCCAGTTCCTCCTGTGTGCCCTGTGGGACTGCAGAGGTCAGAACTCACTGTTGGCCATCTCCTTTTTTAATACCTTCAGAGTCTCCGTGGGACAGCAAGACTGCTCAAGAACCTGCACATGGATCTCAGCGCCCTGGGAGGCAGCTTTGACTCTGAGGTAAGGATGCGGGTGATGTGAGACGGGCAGGAGAAACTGCCCAGGCAGGAGGGGAGCTGCGGCACTGCCCAGCCGGCGCCTGGGCTGGGGAGCGAGAGCACAGGAGAGGTACCCACGGCATGAGTTTCGCGTGTCATTTATGAGCAGGAACAACCTGGAGCGGGGCTGGGGGGAGCCTGAGGGGAGTGCGCGAGAAGCCAGACGCAGTCTGCAGGGGACAGGGGTGTGGGTATCGAAGGCAGGTTTGTCCTTGAAGGAGAATGCTTGCGGTTTGGCAGATGGGATTTGAGGAGACGGCACCTTTGCACAGCATGGAGCTTTGTTTCTTTCTGAAGGAGGAAAGAGAGATGCTTAGAGCCATACAGGTGCGATGGGCAAGCTGGAAATCAGCTCTTCCAAGGAACAGCAGAAAGGAGAGGGTCTCGGATCTCTGCGCTTGCTGTGGCGAGCTTTTTTAGTGCATGTAGAAAGAAGGTTTCTTTAGTGCATGTGGAAAGAAGGTTTTTTTAGTGCATGTAGAAAGAAGGCTCATTCTCAGCTGAAGTTGCAGTGGTGGCACTGGGGAGAGGAGAGGGGAATGTACTCTGGAAACGCCATTCTTGCGCTGTCGCTCAGTTCCATGAGAATCTTAGAAGCTTCCATGTGGACCACACGTGGCTGCTTTTCCGTGGCAACCTAAAACCTGTTTCCTTTCTTCTTGCGCTGCTGACAAATTCCATGGCTCGGACACGGAGCGTCAGCAGCGAGTTCAGTAGACGCGTGGCCCTGTGCAGACATTTTGCTTTCCCTGCGGGTGCGCGCTCTCTGCCTGCGCTCTCTTAGCAGCGATCAGGCTTAAGATGACAAGGGCACAATGGGAAGCGCGTTGCAAGCGGCTCTGGTGATTTGGCCCGACTGTTTGCGCTGACATTAATCCTTTCTCACTGCTTTGAAAACTCCGTTCCAGTATCTGAAAGGCAAATTAATTTCTTTTAAAGTGTTCTACAGTATTTCCCTTATCCTTTTCACAGCATACAAAAATTAAGCTGTAAAGTACTTTGCTGGAGAACCCATTCACAGGGCTGCACAGAAACTGCAAAGGCTTCTGCTAAAGTGGATGTGAAAAAGAAAGGCCCGACTCTCTCCTCTCCAAACAACAAGCAGCCTGTCGGGGCCCAATTCGTCACCGAAACGTTGATGTGTCCAGGCACAAAGAGCTGCCTTGGCATTTCAGCGCTGCGGCAGGGCTTCGGGAATCTATTACGAAATGGCAATTGCCGCCCAACAGCCAGGCTCTGTTAACCCAGATGGGCGATATCTTAGTCCTGATAACATACTAGTGCCCCACTGGAAAATATAATTCGCTTGTAGTTCCATGAGATGGCGGTAGAAAAGCGTTCCTACGAGCGAGGCTCAGCCTGCAGCCCAAGCCATTCGCCAGCTTCCTTACAAAACAGAGAGGAGGAAAGGATTTGTATAGCAAGCACTACAGGGGGGAAATCTAAGCCGTAACAGGGTAAACTGATGAAAAAACTGGCTCCATGTAGCCCGTGGATCAGGGTGGAATACCTACATTCAAAGAAAATCAGCTTGTGCTTTTAGTGACTTGCTGAGATGCGAGGATGTTGGGTGGGAGCGGAGGCTGCACCGAAGATGGCACGAGCATCTGGGAGACAGGGAGGAGAGGTGGAAAGGAATGCTATCCCCCTCGGTGGGCTTTTCTGGAGTAAGTGAACTGGGGAAAAGGCACCGAAAATGAAACCCAAGTCAGGTGCTGGAGAACTCGAGGTGTGAGGTTTATCTGTGGTAGGTAGAATGCACTCTTGGAAAGAGGGCCTCTTCCAGGCAGCTTGGTTTGCTTGGCTGCTCGTGGGGTTAGCGCTCACCTGAACCCAGCTTTCTTGCCTTCTGAATTCCTGTGATGGAATGGTCGCTGCAGACACGTGAGACTGCTCTAAAACACAAAAGGGCTTTGGGATACTGCTGGAAGGGGCGAGAGGAGGAAAAGGTCTGGAAGCATCTCTGGGTGTCTGGAGAGAGGGTCCCATGGCAGCAGAAGTGATCTCCTTGCAGCGTGGGAGCTTTGGTACTCTGCCTTCTGTACAGGTCAATCTCTGGGTAAACACTGGGAGCCAAGGGGTGGGAAATTACCTCGCAAGGCTTCTTTGCCAGATGGAGATGTGTGAAAGGGAGCTGTCTCTGTAAATAAACATTGCGCAACACAGCTTGTGGGTTACCGCAGAGATGCATGTGCAGGGAGCAGTGCTGCTGGTTCCCAGGAAACAAAGGCATCCATAAAGTACCAGCGCAGGGATGACTAGTGAAGGGGAGGAATGGCTGCTGTGCTCGTAGCCTTGCTCTCTCCCGTGCTGGCGCAGCGTGGCTGAGAACTGCCGTAGTGAGCCACGGCTCGTGGGGAGTCCTGAGCTGGGACGAGTCCGGCAGAACAGCGAGTTCGCCGAGCTGGCCAGCAGGAAAAGCAGCAGCAGTAATGCATGCAGAGCATAAACAGTTTGATGTTTGGGAATCTGGGCCTGCGAGCTCCTGAGCGTAGGCTGGAGAGCTGTTCAGCTCCAGGGGTGCACGCGGTGGGTGATACGCAGGGCGTATCTGTCACAGGCGGGTGACCCTACCAGCTTGGAAAGGCGGTGCGAGGACTTTTGCTAGTGGATGTGTTACCCCACCCACTAGGAGAACGGCCCAGCAGAGGAGGAAAACTGCGGCAGCCGGTTAGCTGATGTCGCTGAAGCTGATCTCCAGCACCAAAGGAGTCCTGCAGAGGAAGCTGGCAGCCTGAGCGAGGTGACGAGTGGCTCTGACATCACGGTCCTGCTTGCATGATGTCACTGAAGCTTTGCATGCAGTAGGCAGCTTCTAGTGTTGTGGCGTGGATCTGACAGTTGCTTGGTTTGTTTCTTTCGCTGGTTAAAGCATTACGTGCACAGAGAGAGGTGTAAACTTAAAAACCAGGGGCAAATGCTATGCAGATGATGTCTGGCAAACCTGACCCTCTCTCTGTACTTCTGTGCCCAAGAACAGCCTGAAATCAGTGAGCAAGGGGGGAGCACGTCACTTTTCAAAGGCATCCTGTATGCAGTGTGAGGTTTTTTGCCTCTTTTTTGCCTTTTAAAGGTAGAAAGAACGTGAAATTTTTTGTTGTAGTACCTCGCTTTCAACCTGTTAAAGTCCAAAGAGGTGGCATAGTCGTCCTGTTCCTGGGATGAGCAGGATTCAGTTTTGGTGGCTGCTGTTCATACTGGCTGTTCATCTCTGGATCAGACGCCTTTCCAGAAGCTGGTCCCATTGGTATCGATGTGCTTTTCTCCAGACTTAGGCTGATCACTGGAAGTAATGATTTGATAGGCAGAAATTTCACGTCAGTTAGTGTCACTCAGCTGTAGGTAAAACGCATTACAGCTTGTGAAAAGATCAGCTAAAGCCAATTATAATCTGACTGGCTTGTCCGAGCTCTGAAATCCATAGAAAATCCATAGTCTGCTTTTGCACGAGGAAAACCTCCCTCCTTCTCCTCCTCCTCCTCCTCCCATGTGCCTGATTGGCATAGTTCCCTCTTCTGGAAGGTTGCATTTGTGGTCATTAAGGTGTAACGTTAACAAAAGTTTTGTCTGTCTCTGTCCTTAAAATAGGATTCTACCAGCTAAAGAAATTATTCTGGGATATTCTAGTAACCGAGGTAAACTTGCCTGGAGAGGAATCTTTTCGTGTGCACGGTATTATTGGGCACATTGGTATATTCTGTGGTGGTGTGTGTGCTCCTCGAAGGGAAATATCTGTGTACCGTTTTGAAGCATAAGAATCCTGAGTGGTCTCATTTGGCATATCTGTTCTTGGGGGCTGTCAGATGTCCTGGAGAGAGGTCCTCAGGCAAGCCCCAAAATGAGCCCGTCCAAAAGGGAGCACAACTAGTGACCGGTCTTCCCAGGCGCCCTCGTCCCCAGATAAAAGGAAGCATAATAAGGACTCCTCCGCTGGAGCACCACTAAAGAAATGCCACTTGCACGCGTTTTTCTGGCTTCTGGAACAAAGGTGTTATCAAGGCCTTGGCAGAGCCTTGTGTGTTGGCCAGTGATTCAGTGGCGTGTTTGTGAATCTCTGCTAACAGGCGCCGAGCTGGAAAGGGGCCATAAGCTTTCATTTATTACTCAGCGAATTGCAGGTGAGGCTCCGAACTGCCGTTTGCCGGAAAGTACCCGGTGATTTGATTTCTCTGTCCTCCTCTCTGCTCTGATGGATGGCGCTCTCAGCCCTGAGAAGGTCTCTCAGACAAACGACGTGCTAGGAGACGTTCTTTCAGTTTGCCGCAGCTCCGGGTTTAAAGCTGACAGCATTCCAGTTGCACTTTGATAAAAATACATCGTTAAAATATGCGGTCTGTGTATGGTACACGCTGTACACAGGATGCAGCTAATCTTTGACAAAACACCCCAGCATTAATAAAACAGCGCGAAAGTAGGACGTGCTAGCAGTTTTGTTTGCATACTGATGAGGGAACTTTTTCCTGCTTCCTCCCGGCTATCGCGCTTTTCGCTTTTTGTTGGGAGTTTTGTGGGCCTCCCCGCTGCTGGGAGAGGCAGTTGAACCTTTGGGTGACTAAGCTTTAATTCAGGATTGTTTTTTCCCCAAGGCCCGTGGGTCTGCCATTTCTTCTTAGTGTGTTAGCTCGTCACAGTCCAATTCTGAGCTCAGAGCGGTGGCTTCAATCAGTGCCTGCCCTCAAGTTTGTCCCGCTGGAAGGTGGGATGATGGCATCCTGCCTCCTCGTCTCTGGTTATAATTTCAGGCACAAGGTAAATGTCCGGTAACAGTCTCTTGCAAATTCCCTTCTCTCCCTGAACAGATCCAATGTGGAAGCATAAATCTGCAGAGCACGGGGGGTGCTCCCAGGGGCTGACGGGTCCTGTGGCAGCCACTGCTAACTCTCAGCCACTGAGACCCTGTGAATAAAAAAGCAACAGATTTTTTTAAAAAAAAGTCTGTGCCCAAGAAATGAGTGTGGTTTACCTTAATGAAGTTCCTTGTCTTTGAAAGGGACTGTATGAAAAGAAATCAAACCGGTCTCAAAGTCACCCAAAGCTTTGCAACTTCGCTTCTTGCCGTAGGAGAACCCTTGCTGTTTCTGACCCCTGCATCCTCCTGGAGAGGAGGTAACGAATGTTGGAGCTATAATTGTGTTTGACTTGCTGCCTAGAAGGAGTCGTTAAAATCAAGACACGCTGAAGAAGGGCGAGAGTCTTCCTTGGGTTCTGACGCCGCGTGCCCTCCGACTCCAGTTCACGTCCTTCCCGGAGACGCTGGCAGTAGCCTGTCTGGCCAGAACAAGGAGGAGTCCGATGGGAAACTGGCTGGGAATGAACTACTGGGCAAGAAAGATGCTGAGGTGGAAGGTGACATCTCTGCAGCTGACGAGCTGCCACTGTCTCTGGGGGAGAGGAGCGCAGCGGGGACAGACGTGCCCAGCGGTCCTGGGCAGCCTAGAGTTGCCTCTCCAGCTGCCGAAGCTGCTGAGGCAGATCGGCTGGCAAGCCTGGCCGCCACTGTCGACACCCTGTCTGTTGATGAAAAGATAGCGAGTGAAACGAGGGAAGAAGCAGCAGCTGATCTGAAAACAGACAGCAGGCTGGATGCTGGCAAAGTAAGAGACCTGCCTGCATGGGTTGGGTTTGGTGTGGAAGCTGCCGTGGCTGTTCCGTTGCTCGTAAGGCCCTGATTCAGGAAAGCTCTTGGAGCGCTTACTCATTTCCCGTTAAGTCGGCGTAAGCGCTTTCCGAGTCAGCAGGGTGCTCCTGGGGGGGCACAAGTGCTCTGAATTCCCGGGTCGGCATCTTTAGCGTGGAGCTAGGAAATCATTCTTTTATGCGTACACAAAGTGCTGTCCAAAGCACCCGACAGGCAAAAACCCTGCACTGTGATGCGTGTTTCGAGTCTTGGAGGAGAAATAAGTCTCAGCTTTGGTGCTGCCATCTGTACGAAGCAAGCAGGTTTCGTAATGAAGTTCACACCAAGCCCAGCTGTCCGTGCTGCTTTGTTTCTCTCCTCCTGTTGTTTCTCTCAGCTTACGCAGAGACGGGGCAAAAGCGTAAAGCGAGCTGCCAGCTGCGATATTCGCAGCTCTGCGGAAGGATGCGACGGGGAGGCGCGAGGTCAGCGGCGGGGAGGACAGTACCTCGGGGCTGGCTCCAGAGCTGTAGCTCGAGTCCATCCAGCACAGTACCTTCCAGTCTGCCCGCTGCTTTTCTAGCGCTTTCTGGGAGGAGAACCGGCAAACGGCTGACTGCGGTCAGCTGAACCGGGGTATCTGACTGTGCGGCCTCTGGCAGGAGAAGACCCATTAAGCGTCACAAGGTGCAGAGGGGTTCATGGCCTGGCCCCTGCAGCTGGGGTGCCAGACAGACGCACGCTATCCGCTCTCGTTCAGCATCTCCCAGAAACGTTAGAACACGAGATCTGAAAAACTCTCCGATCTGGCTTCCCTCCTGCTGATTTTGATGATTTTTCTAGTTCCGTTGATGTGTAATGACTTTAAGAAACGATAAGCTATAAAACTGAGCCTGGAAAACACGCTCTGTCCTGAAGAGCTTGAAGTGGAAGGCTTTGCTTTTGGGAACACTTACCTGCGTGCTTGCTTTACGCGCCCGGGTAGTTCTGCTAAAGTCAGCAGGGCTACGTGGGCGTCCACATCGAACAGTGACGTGTTGTTTCCCGACGGCTGGGAACGTACGAGTCCTCGCCGCCGTTGGGCATGGCCAGGCGTACTTTTAAAGGCCTTTAAGACCATGGTACTGTTCCGTGTGGCTTCACCCGTTTGTGCGGTGGGCTGGGGAGTTCTCAGAGCTGCGGAGATCCTTGCGGAAGGAACAGAGAGCAGGAAGCAAGTGCCCTTTACCAGGGATATTTGAAGAGCGCTTCTCTGCCCTCCCCAGTCCCATCTCCTGCCCTCCTTCCCCAGGCCTTTATCTCGGTGAAGTGGTGTTTTGTGCTTGTCTTGTGGGTCACACCCTTAGTGTCTTCCCTGTGATATTCAATCACCTTTTCTTCCCTACGTTAGAGAGGCCAATTTGTCTTCCCCGTATCAGTTGTCATCTTGTTGGAAACGCCTAGGTGAAGCTGCAGGGTTAAGACACGTACAGGCTGTAATGCCTATCTCCTCTCAGCTTTCAAAGGCATCCGAGACCAGCGACGGTGGGGAGGACTCGCAAGTTTCTAACCGCTCAGACCGTGAGCTGATTCAGCCTGTGGTGAGTCACTGAAAGCTCCTTGTCCCGTGGGTGTGGGCTTCGTGTTCCTCTGGGAGCCTGCACCCTGTTAGTGCTATGCCCACCTCTTGCACTCCAACTGCCCGGCACCTCAACCGCTAAGCGATGACCTCACGGCTGTGGCACGGGCCAGCGACGTCATCCTGCGCGTAGCAGGTTCTGGCTGTGGGTGAGGTAATATCCCTGGAAAAATAGGTCACTTAGAGCTGGGACTGTGCTCGGATAACTGCAAAAAGGAAAATAATAGGCAATGTAAAAATTGTGCTTTAAGGGGCTCGGCAGCTTTTTCTGCAGGGAGTCTGTATGGCCGGGAGACCCAGCTCCTGAGGGTCCCGGAGGGACAACGTGCAGGAGGGTAGCCCTGAGATGGGGGGGAGATGCCCATCAGCATCTCTTCGTCTCCGCAGGAAAACGCCGTTGCCATCTGCCAGTGGGAGCAGAGGCAGCACGGCCAGCAAATGGCTGAGAATATCATTATTTATCGGTGTTAGCACAAGCCTGTGCGTTGGCAAGTGGCTGCCGCCTCAGACAATACCTTTTGTCACGCTCGCTTGTGGGCGCGTGTGCGCACGGACACACACGCTCCCTGTGCGCAGCCAAGTGCGAGGACCCCCGGACGTTCTGCCGGGAGGGGGAATTATCTCGGAGAGCGAATAGCTTGTGGGCACCTGACAGGAGCTGACTTTTAGGGAAAACCTCAGGAAATCTGCAGCAGTACCAGAAACGAGAGCAGCAGAGGCTGGGGAAGATCTGCTGCTTGCTTTGGTAGTGTAGATGTGACCTGTGCTTGGATGCAGGCCCGAGTCTTCGCGTAGCCATCTCCTACGTCCTGTAAACCTTTCTCATTGTCAAATATCTAGCGCTACAAGAGACTTGCCGTCAGTGGGACGGTGAGCGCCGATTCCAAGCTGTGTTAGGATTTTGGTCTAAGCTGTCAGGATCTCTGGTAAAACCCGCGCACGCTCGTCACACACTGATCCTTTTCTGCTTTCTTCTTTAGGACTTGGGTTTCCAGAGTCGGCTTTCTGAGCAAGTACTGGACGTGGCGGTCCTGTCTCCTGTTTTGGACAGCCCCACGTGCAAGGTAAGCGCTATATACGTGATCAGGGACCGATCTGCGAATAGGCGGGGTAAAATACTGTCTCGTGGTGTGTAATCGCAGGATGATGGTATTGGCATAAAGGCTTTGCAAACAGAAGTGAGGCGTTAAGTGTCCTGCCTGTGGCACGCGGGGACTAGAGCAGCACTGCTAGCGCACTGTGTTTTCGGCAGAGGTGAGATGCAGGTAGCTACACAAAGAGTAGAGGTGGCTGGTGAGGGGCGCATGCATGCAAGCTCACACGTGTGCTCTCCCTGCCCCAGTACCAGTGTAGATAAGTGGCTTTCCTGGGGAACGGTGGGAAGCGGAGTCTATTGTACTTTTTTCTTTTGTGACTATATTCGTCCTTTTCTTTCTCTGAAGCAGATGGAAAGGATTTGTGTAACAGAACACGATAGCATAAACGGGAAGAAAAGGAGGTTAACTCCCTCTGACAGATTTTTGGTATAGGGAAGCTTATTTTTAAGCATGTGGTTGTCTTGCCTGCTTACACGTCGGGGGGGAAATAGGCTCCTTTCGGCGAGTCTGTGGCATATGAAGGAGCGTATGTGTTCGTGCCTGTGCTCGTGCCTGTGCTTCCTGTATCGTGTTAGCCCGGGACGTAGCTGTGATCGGGAGTTTGGACTGAAGAAGACTGCTGTGCATCTTGAGGTTTCATCCTTGTCTTCTCAGCATGTTACCGAGTGGGCTTCCTCAGCCCCACGGTCCTATTGAGCCCTCGCAGCTACCCTCTCCCGCGCCATCTCGGCTCATCAGTTGTTGGCTGGAAGAGCGTGCCGCACAGCGCGGCGGAGGGTCGGGCTCCAGCTGGGGTTACTCAGCCTTGCTCTGATTGTAAGTGAGTTGATCAGCTGCACCGGAGGAGACCTTGAGTGGCAAACTCGCCACCTGTCCAGCAGAGAGGAGCAATCCAGTTTGTAAGGTTGTGTCTGGAGAATACACCTGTCCTCTTGTGCCTAATAATGAGCATAATCAGATGTGAAGGGAAAACAAAACATACGCCTGCTGCGTTCTCCCCCTCTCCCTCTTGCTGCAGCACAGTCATTGTGCATACAAATGTCTTGTCGGAGCAGCCACGCTTTGAGTTTATTACAGCCCTGTCTTGAGGAGAGAGGTGGGTTTGAAATGGTGCTCCCTGCAGAACTGCAGCTGCTCTTTTGTGTCAGCAGACAGAGGCTAGTCTGAAATGAGGCTCTGGCTCATAGGAGCAGCTTTGCTTCCATGTACTGGGCTTGCCTTGCTTTGAATATATTGGCAAAATACCCTGGTTTTAAAAAAAAAGACCACCTCTCTCAGCTGCGTGAGCACAGTATTGGAGGGGTTTGCTTAGCGTGTTTTGGCAGGAGCGGTGGTGGCTTGCAGAGGCCGTGTGGGCTGCTGCCTGCTAGACCTGGCTTCTCCGCTGGCAGCGGGGAGGCTGTTCCTTTCACCCTTCACTTAACAGGCATTTAAAGTGCTGGCATCCCGCTTTGCTGGCACTGCCGCCGCGCTGAGGGTGACCGTGGTGCGGGAGCTGGAAGCAGGCATGCGATCCAAGCTGACGCGTGCTGGAGATCCTGGAGATCCTCCTGCTGAGGGCCCTTGGGTGCTGTGCTGCGCAGAGGGAAGAGACGGCCCGTTATCTGTCATCCTGCTTTCCTGGGGCCACCAGACCAGCTTTTGTATTGTGAGATTTCCGCTGTGGGATGCAGCCTGGCGTTTAAGCAGGACGGGACTAAGCCGCCTGCAGTACCGGGACTGCTGGGGATGCTGAGGCACCAGGAGGGGCGAGGCTCTACGGTAATTTCACAGACAAGGCTTCAAATCAGCCCTTGTTCCCCGCAGGCGGGTGCTGTCTTTGCCTTCGCAAATGTGTCCGGAGCATCCCGCAGCCCGTGATCTCTGGGGCGGGACTGCCCTCCTGGGAAGGCGTGTTGGGCAGGAGCGCAGCACTGGCCCCATGCGTGGGCTCAGCAGCATTACCCAGTTGTCCCCATTCCCAGGAAGGTCTCATTCTCCATTTGTCTGGCTTCTTTCCTTTTGCAGGCAGCAGTGACAGAGCCCGTTTTGAGCCAGGAAACATTTGCTGAGCTCCTCGGTTCTCGGGAATTGAAGTCATTATTTACACTGGGGCAGGAGGGAGGCTGGGAGGGGGAGCTGCCTGGGAGAGCTCTGACCAGGCTGATGTGCTGCAAGGTGACAGCACTTGCCGGGAATCCTTCTGCTGTTTGCTCCGCTGAACACTTGCATAAATTACTGCTGGTTTAATTCTGTGTTATTTTGGCCCTGCTCCACAGTACACTCCTGCATGGCAAGGGCTGAGCTCACCTGCTGTTTCCGTGGTCCCCAAGAATTCGTGAATGGGCTGCTCTTCTGGGGAGCAGAACCTCAGCGGGGAGGATGAGCCCTTGCTGCTTTGTCACGCAGGGCTGACAGCTTGAAGAGGGCAGTTCTTCCCCTCTCCAGGTGAACTGCGCAGTGCATGTCTGTGTGTGCCTGCTGCGGGGACAGAGGTGCCTGGTAGCTGGCGGTGGGAAAAGGAGCAGCCGACTATTTCATATTCAAATATTTGCTATTCATATTTCAAGTATTTACTCTGTCATAAATAAGCCAACTGAAGTTGCTCGGAGTGTGTTACCAAGGGTAAGGCTTCCTTAGCAGCACCCAAACCGATGTGTTCTGGAGTGAGCAGTCAGAAATCCCGGGGTAGGTGCGACTGCGTGCGTACTGCTCATCACGATCTGCCCGAGAACCGGGATGCGAGGCAGGGCTGGGTCCTCTTGTGATTCCAGTCTGTCGGTTTGCTTTATGGCCGCAGCACGTTATTTCACTTTCGTGCGTGTGACATTCCTGTTTGTTGTAGGAGACTTTTTTTTCTTTTGTCCTACACTTCTCAGGGAGTTTAGTGTTGCTTGGGTATCCAAGATGATCTCCAGGAAAAAACCCCAGCCTGCGTCCAGAGTGCTGAGTGCTGGCAGGGAGTTCATCTTCTGTACTGAAACAGCAACCCCCAGACCGTAGCCTAGCGCAACCTGGAGAGCTGAGCTCCCGGGCCTCTCAGCCGTGCTGCTGGAGCCGTTCCTGCAAGGCATTCCTGTGACGTTTTGAGCCCCTTGGTTACCTGCAGGAGAGGAGGCTGGCACATTCAGCTGGGCGTTCTGGAGCAGCCGCTGGGTGCTCTTTGGTCAGCGCTGACGTGCTGGACCAGAGCGGCGCTGCCCTCCAGCAGAACCACTGTAAGGTCCTGAGAGGCTTTGGTGGTGAAGGAGCCAGCAAACTCCACACTGTTTGCTTTTACCTGCAGGCCCAGGAGCTGGGAGAAGAGGAAAAAGACCAAAGCAAAGCCAGTATAGAGGAAGAGCAAAGCAAAAGAACAAAAGCTGCCGAGAGGTATGGTACAAACAGTCAGAGCAACAAAGGAGGTGTAGACAGCTCTAGCTCCGGATGACTTTCCTGTCTTGTCCGCCCCTGCTCTGCTCTGGTCTCTGTAACCTGTACAGGTGTCCCCTGTAGAACACCCTGAGATGCTGCAGCTTCTCACAGGGTCTTTCCCACTAAGCCTCTCGCTTCTCCTGCCGCCTCCTTAGTACCGCCTCAGCAGATTTCAGCTTTGTTTCAGCTTCTGGCTGGGTAGGCAGCAAAACCGCCTGCCTTTCATTTCCTTGTGACTGCCCCAGAAGTGGAGCAGGCTTCTGTTTCCCTTACAGCTGTCTGACTTTTCTCTAAGGCTCTGAAAGTCACGCTCTTGCTAAGATGGTCGGAACCTGTTAACGTTGTGTGCTGTGCGCCGTGGCGTTTAACCGTGGAAGACTTAGCCACCGGCCGTTGCCCGACGACAGACCTTTCTGGTTCCGAGGCAGCCCCCAGTCTCGGCCAGCGCTGGTCCTGCTGGGCTGCCAGCTCTTCGCTGGGCAGAGCCTGTAGCTGAAGGCTCCCAGGGCCAGCCTGGCGCCCGTTACCGGTGGCAGGAGAGTCCAGCTGCAATGTGAACAGTTCTCTTCCGCTTCCTTCCACAGAGGTGGCCTAGGGCGAGTCACTGGTTGACCAGGTGTAAGCATTAAGCTACCTTATATCCCGGCATGTGGGCAGCTCCCTTGAGTGGTACCCCAAGAGCAATGCTGGTTTCCAGACCCGTTGTCACTGCGAGGGCTGGACCGTCTCAGGGAGCTGTTTTCAGCCTGGTTGTGGCAACTGGTTTAAAACAGTTGAAATACGGTGCTGAGCAGTGAGCTCTGTGCTCTCTCGAGCCCCTCCCCTCCCTCTTTGAGAGCTGCAGCGTGTGGCATTCATAGATGAATCGTGTCAACACTCTTGGCCTCCGCGCAGAGTTTCATATACTCTGGGGCACTGGGAACCGAGAAGCTGTTGCCTGTGCCAGGAAAACTTGTGAACAGGAGAAGCTGCAGTCCATCTTAATGGCTGGCTGCATGCACTTGGGATTTGCAGCCTTGTTCTTAGAGGAGCTGTTCATGTGAAGGTCCCCAAAAACGTGTTCTGCCCGCAGGAATTGTCTCCTTATCACTTGGTACCTGCTTCCCAGCCGTGCATCCTCTCTTTCTCTCTGCCTGTAAAGCTAGCTCGTGCTTGCCTTGTCTCTCTTCTCTGCACTTCCGAGATGAAGGCGGACTGTAGATGTAAACATGCCTGCCAATATTTCCATCTGTAATTTGGACAAGAGTGAGAGTAGTGCTAGTAGGGCTGACTTACCTCGGGGAAATTCTCGAAGGACTTGGAAAGAGAGGGGGATAATCCAGGGAAGGGATTCAGCATTTTGAGGCTGACACCCAGGAAATCCTCAGCCACCCGTTAGCCTGGCGGGGCCTGAGCTGGTGGGGATGGTTTGGAGCTTTGCTGTGCCTTTGGCAGCCCCATGTTGGACACGGGTCCCGTTGGCAGGCATGGCTTGGTGCCCATCTACGTCAGCTGCACATCCCGTCTTCCCTCTGTCTTGTCCACCTGCAGCAGCCACCAGCATCTGATCTGTGCTAATCTGGTCTTCTGTTACCTTTTTTTGTGCTGCAAAGTGAGAGGGCTCAAAGTGCTTGTGAAACATCAGAAGAGAAGTGTTTTGCTTTAGAAAATCCCAGTCGGGAGGAGGCCGTGGCCCAGGAGCCGGAGGAGGGATCGCTGGATAGCCTAATCAATCTGGAGGAGCTCGCTGCCCCGCAGAAAGCGTAAGGGCTTCGCTTACGTCCCCGGTGTTGTGAGCGTATCAGCTTTTGTCCTTTTGTTCCCCTTCGTGGTGCTTGAAGTTAGCGTGTGAAGTCAGCGCGCTGGGGGATGCGGTTTGGCGGGCACAGCGGAGCGCGAACGTCTCCGTATGCAAACGCAAGCAGCTGTTTTGCTGGCAAGAGTGCCAAGCGAGCAGTCCGTGCTGGGGGGTGGGAACGGCAGCTTGGCCCTTGGGGTCTGCGGCACAGGGCTCCGTGGTACGGAGAAAGAGCCGTTTGCTTTGTGCTTGGAAAAGCCTCCTTCTCACCGGTGTCGCTAATGAGGCTGCAAGCGTTCACCCTCCTTTGATAAACGCTTTCACACAGCCTCCTGAGTTCACTTGCCGAGCGGTGCCGAGCCTGGGGGGGAACAACAAAAACCCAACAAATCACCCTACTTTTACAGGCACTGGGAACGTTGGTTGCTTTGAGGTAATAAGGTCAGAGCGCAGGATGGTGGAGCTCAGGTTCCCCGCGAAAGCCGGCGGTCTATTGCTGCGCTAAATTGATGGTCATTGCAGATAGGTACCTGCGGTTCCACTGCGATAGAAGAGCTCAGTAGAAGCGATTGTGCTGACTTGGCTTTCTGTGTCGAGTGACGGATCAGCAGATGCGACTGGAAAAAACAGGCAGTGCCTCAGGACAAAGCGGTGGAGAAGCAATCTTTGATGTGGAGACCAGCACAGTAGCTCCCTTCTCCGATAGGAATGGTGTCGAGTGGTGTAAACGCGTGTGTGTTGGCTGGGTGTCTTTTTGAGCAAGAACTGGGGCAAAAGGAAGAAGGCGATAAAAAGGTGGAAGGGGCTGAATGGCTTTGCAGAGCAGCCTGATAAATGACACCTTCTGTGGGCATCTCTGCAGTTGGCCCAGAGCACGTAGCAGTGTGGGGGAGCGCTAGTGAAGCGGTGTTTTTCCAGAACCCGGCTACTCTTTCCTCTGCCTTGTTCTTTTTGCTAATGGCTGCATACGTGACCTTTTCTCTTTTGACTCAAGGCTGCGTTACTGGGGCTGTTATTTCCCTGATTCCTGGCAAAACAGAAGTCCCTCCGCCTCACGCTAGCGGTCTCGGAGCACGACGAGACCTTGCTGTTCCAGCTTTCGCTAGCAAAGAATAAACATTTTTTCCAAGACTGATCTTCATTTTCCCCTCCTTCCCCTTCAGCCTCTCTCAGACCTTATAATTTTGCTGCGCTCTGTCTGAAAAAACTTAATTAGAAACAGATTGGGTTTGAAACCTAGCCAGGGTTTCCTAGCTACTAGATCCTTCGTGAAATGAGACCGTGTTGCCCTCGCAAGGTGAGCTCTAGTGGGCCAAAATGCGAGTGATTCGGGACCCGAGTGCCGCTAGGGCTGGGTTAGTAATTTATCGGTCGGCGTTTCTCTGGGAGTCAACGAGAGGGCCCGCCAGCGGTGCGTGGGGGCATCCCCGAGCTGTTACCTGAGGTGATGTGCGACTCGAAAGCCTGAGCATGTGCTGCGTGCTCCCCGACAGCCTCGCAGAGAGTGCTTTCCTGTAGCAAGCTGGTCTGATGCCTCTGTGCCCTCCACCCGCCTACGCTGCTGTTCCTCACCTCCCGTGAGCGAAACGGCAAGGGCTGCGCAGCAGCCTGCAAGCGGCTGCAGTCCAGCGGGGATTCTGCGTCTCCTTTCCCTCTGTCGACAGCGAAGCTTCTGGAGTAGGTGGCTCTGAGATTTTTGGTTTGGAGTTGATACTGTTTGCGGGGGTGTTGCTGTTCCTTTCATGTTACTCAGTTTTCTGTTACCCTCTTGCCAAAGGAGCTTTCTCTTTTTGGTAGGCAACCTGAGAAGGAAATCAAACACGAGCAGTCCTTGAACCAGCCTAGTGAAGAGTCCCTGGAGGGAATAGCCAAGGAGCTGGAGCTGGAGCTCGAGCAAGAGAAAATGCATTTACTGCAAGCAAAGAAGGAGAAAATTCAGCAATTCCAGGAGGAGATGAGGCAGCAGGAGGAGGAGGAAGCTCAGAAGCTTCATCAGCAAAAGGAAAAATCCCTCAGGTACTTTCCCCTTTCACTCCATCTCACCGTGGTTTCTCCTACCAGCCTTTCCCAGCTGCGATTCCATTGCCGGTGGCCGCAGGCTCGTGCTGTTATAGGCCGCCACCTTGAAAGCGGTGCCGCTTTGCAGAGGTGTGGGCAAAGGAGCAAGAACAAGGCTTTTGGGGAGGAAGAGTACGGGAGACTCTGCCTGGCGCAGACAGGCCTGTGCCTGAGGATCTGCACACCCTGAAATGAACGGCGCTCTGCTGTCAGTGCTGTAAGTGCTTAAAGCAGGCGTGGGGAGGGCGCAGGCTGCCTCAGCAAAGCGCTCTCTGATGCAGACAAGAGAGCATCTTCCCATGTCCTGCAGGACGAGCTCCGATCCGATGCACGTGCAGCTTTCAGAGCTCTGAACCTATCTCTTACGGTTAACCTGGGAAGAGTTTCCAGGTGGGCACGCAGAGCTTTACCACCTGGCAGACGTTCAAATCCCGAGCTACACGCTAGTAACAGGACTGGAAATTGGAGCGTTAGAGGAGATGAGGTTACCCCGGAGGAGCTATCTGAAACTCTGGTACTGTATGGTTTTCAGAGGGACTTCCAAACAAGACTTTAAGGAATAGGGCATGGACGTCTGTGTGAAACCCAGCCGGTGCGTGAGGATCTAATAGCAATCCAGGGAGCCGAACGGCACTGGGAGCTGTGTCCTCTCCCTGGGGGGATTTTCCTCTCAAGGCTTATATTTTATTTCAGGTGGCCTTGATACTTATGTTCTTAGCGCACTGAGCCAGCCAGAAACGGTCCCTTGACATGAAGTGTCATGGGAATGCTGTCTTGGGTGCGAAGGAGGACACAGAAATTGCACCTGAAGGGAAAAATGCCTACTCAGTAAGAAAGCAGTAGTAAAAAGGGTGTCGTATGAAAATACGAAGCTTGCAGAGGTACTGATGCATCCAGGTACCTTGGCTGGGAGCCTGCTTTCATTTAATAGGAGTTGATTTCATCTACCTGGAAAAAAAACCAAGTGCCACCTGTGATGATATAGTGCATTTTAAAAATGCGCCACCGAAGTTTGATGCTTGCGGGCTGCGTCTCCAATGCCAGCAGCCAGGTTCTGAAGGTGTGGAGGAGAATTAATGGTCTGGAGCCCTGGCAATGCATCACTTGGGCAGGCACAGCTAGTGGGAGCAGCAGCTGATCTATAGGCCTTGGGGAGGTGGTTTGAAGATATTAAAGCCTCCTGAACCTCTTTTTTTTTTTTTTTTTCCTGACTGCTCATCTCTCAGGACTCTAAAAGAAGATTTGGCAAAGGTTTCTGAGGAGGAAGAGTTGCGTATCAGAAAGGAAGAAACTGAGAGACTCTCAAAGCTGCGAGCCAAAATCACCTCGGAGACCGAGGCAGAGAGGGAGAAGATAAGGTGAAAAGTTTTGTTGCCATCCCTGGGGACACAAACCCTGCTGGTTTGGGAGGGAAGCATCTTGCATGCCACCAGCAACCACTCAAAGTGCAGGTACCAGCCCGCCCGAGCCTCCCACAGCTGGTGCCCTGCCTTGGTAGCAAGTACGAGGCCCTAACTACGATGCTGTACGTGCTGGGGAGCCGTGTGTCGGTAGAAGGTAAAGCTGATGGGCCCTAACGGTAACAGCTCTGCTGCCTCGGAGCCGATCCCGTTTTGCTAAATAGACATACAGTACGTAAGCGTCCTGAGAGAGGCGTCGCTGTAACGTTGGACCAGGCACAGCTCTGGGGCATGGAAATGAAAGAAGGGGCATGTGCAAGGGTAGCTGTTCTCGGCAGCGTAGCTTGGTTTGCGTGGACGTCTCCGTCTGATGGCTATCCAGGCCTGTTAAAACGGCCGGCGGAGGCAGAAAAGGCAGGCACTGGAAAACTTGCATTTTGCTATTTCTTTTTTACTTGCTTGACAGATATGTTTCCCCCGACCGCTTTGCTGTTTATTTCCACAGCCTTAGTTGATGCACTTGTGAATCCGTGTGCTGCGGTTCTCGGTCTCCTCCGGCTTGTGTGTCCTGCTCCCATAGCAGTGTCTTCTCTCAGCTCTACTTCCTAAATGGAGCCCAGCGGTAAAGTACCACATTCTGACTTGCTTCTGTCTCTGCGTTCTTGTTGCAAACCTGCCAGGGCAGAGCAAGAGGTCGCGCTGCAGAAACTGAGAGAAGAGTGGGAATCCCTGCAGGTAATGGAGAAGGAGAGCCTGGAGAGGAAGCAGCAGCTTGTTTTGGAGAAAATGAAGCTGGAAATGGAGGAAGCTCAGCAGAAAGAGAAGGAACAATTCCTGAGTGAGCTCAAGGAGAGATTGGGCAGGGAAAAGAAGAAGGTGAGATGTTTATTGCCAGCTAGGGTCAGACCCACGCTGTCCACGCTGACCTGGCTTGCGTTGCAATGCTAAAGTGTTGAGATTAAATAACACCTGCGTGTACTTTAATGGCGGCTGCCTTAAAACATAAAGGAAAGATGTTAGGCATGCTGTTAGAGGCATGATTGAGGTGGGGAGGAGTACTCCCCCCGTTTTTATTACAATGGTGATTAAATAACAATTACTTTAATGGCCACATTGCAGCTGAAGAAAAGAAAGATGACTGTGTGTCTCTGCCAAGCTAAACCAAGCCATTTTATCCGATCAGAATACCTCTTTGGCTGCTGCTGTAGTCCTCCAGAGAGCTTGGGGAGTTCTTGAACGGAGGCCTTCCAGCACAGCAAGACCGAGATCTGTTGAGGAGGGAGGGAAAAGCACCTTCCCGCTTGGGAGGGAAAGCACATAGAGAGTAAAGGCACCTTGTACGGAATCCAGTTTGAAAGGGGTTTGCCGTTGTGCTTTATTGATGCTTTTGGATAGCTGGTAACTGCAAATGCACCTTGCGCAGCGTGTCCCCGCAAGTAGAGGTGTTCCAGCAGACTGTCTTGCTCATGTTCCTGTAGGCAGTAGAAGAGCTAGAGAAACAGTTTGCAACTGAACTCCAGCAGCTGAAATCTGCAGCGGAAGAGAAGCACCGTAAGGTAGAAGATGGTGTCCTTAGAATGTAAATTGTTTTTTTTTTCCCCCCACGCTGCCACCAAAGGTGGCCAGGGAGGGTGGCGTTAATTTTTTTCCGCTTCCTAAATGTGGTTCTGGTCTGGGTTGGCATTTGGACATGCTCCAAGTAGGGGGTGGTGAGACTGCACACGCTGGTCTTTGCCATAGTGCTCGCTCTCTGTGGGAGGGTGCTAAATGGATCTTGTCAGAAGGGTGACAAGTCTCTGTGGGTGGCTTTCACGGCAGGTCATTTCCAGCCTGCAAACCCAGATAGCAGAGGCACAGACGAGCGAGGAGGCTCGGCTGCGTGACGACTTGCAGAGAGCAGAGCAGAAAGTGCAGCAAAAAGCGTATCAAGTAACAGAATACGAACACGAGGCAAGTATTCATCTCGGGTTGCTGAAGGTTCTTCACCCTCTCTCCTTGGACGCATGGTGAGGTCTGAGAGGCCACGTCCCCTGCCCCGGGGTGACAGTGGTGCCTCAGGGGAAGGGACACCCCTGCAGCATCTCACCTCGCCAGGGTGCTTGCTTTGTGCTACCCAGGCCACAGCCCGATCCCACTTGCCGGGTACTCTGAACTCCAGTCCTTGGGCTCACGTGAGAGGTTGGTCTCCTGGGGGGCCACCGTAGTGCAGTGCTGTAGTCAGGGAAATACCTTTCCGTGTTATCCCTGCAGCTCAGCGAGCTTATGAGAAAGAAACGCCAGGAGGTGGAAAAAGACCACGAGAGGAAAATGGAGAGGATGAAAGAGGAGCACCAGGAGGTCCTAGCACGGCTTCAGGATCAGTATGCGGAGGAGGTACTGCTGGGGAGAGCAGTGAAGCTGGGAGGTGGCTGCGGCGGCTCGCTCAGCTGGGCTGTGCCTGGGCTGGCACTGCTGCTTGCCAGACCTGCCCACCTCAGCCACCCCTAGAACTGGAGAGCTCCTTGCTTCTAGGAGAACTGGGCGTTGTTGCCACGATGTAAAACGAGTTGAGGCTGGGGTTATAGGGGTAAGCTGTCAAAATATTCTCTGTGCAGGCAGCTTCCATGTGCGTTTGTGGACTTCTGTACGAGAGGAGATTGTTCACGTTTTGGCCAGTGCCTGTTCTGGAAAGCCGCCTGCCTCCCATTTTTGACTAGACAGTCAGCAGTGTGTGACACAACCTTAGTTTCACGGGTTGTTTCTTCTTTCTTGAGCCATTCCCTTAACAATGTTGTCCCCGTAAGCAAGAGGTTTTAATTTGCTGGATTTGGTGTTTGCTCAGGAGCTGCTGTGTGATGGGCTGGCTTTGCAGAGGGTGCGTGTCCTGCGTGTTCATGTTGGCTTGCTGGAGAACCCTGTGCTTCACTCAGCCGCTCTTCTTGTTTGTGTTCTGCGACAAACAGGAGCGAAAGCAAAGAGCAGAGCTGTTCGAAGGCCTGCGAAGCGAGATGGCGCGCCTCCGGCAGCTTCACGAAGCGGAGGTGAAAGCTCTGCAGGCAGAGCTGGACGAGCGGCTTACGGCATTGCAGCGCAGCCACAGGGAGAAGGTGAGGGAACGCTTGGCCTAGCAGTCTGCTGTGACTTGGCTGCTTGGGGACGGCCTGGATACGGTGACACCCCAGTGTGCCTGCCACCTGCTACGGCCCAGGGTGACACAAGTGGCAGGTTCCCAGTTTCCGCTGTGCCTCCTGGTGGCAGAGCTCTGTGCCGTTCTCTCCTTAACTCAGCATCTCCGTGCAGGAAAGAAAACTCCAGGATTCAGAAAACGAGCTTGAAGTGCGCACGAAGAATGTCAAAGCCAGATCAGTGCAGCTCCTCAGCCAGGTGAGTCAGCCCTGTGGGGCTCGCAGAGGTTTCCTAGCCCGTGCTGCTCCTCTGGCTGCTTCCTCGTGGGGGACTTTTCAGAAGTGCTCAGCCAGGGCTTTTGCTTTTGCATCCGAGTTACAGGTAAAGCTCCCATCAAGTGTCAGAGCGGGGCGACGCATTCCTAGTGGTACAGCCCCACGGCTGCTGTTTGCGGTGAAAGTCAGTGCTCTGGGTCTGCTTAGTGCTTTGGGAGGCAGTAAGGGGCTGTAAGTGGCAGACGGAACACAAAAGCCTTTCAAGGCAGCACGTCCCGCTCAGCATAACTTCGGATTATCCCTTCCTGCTTTACCTCCTCTTCTCCCTGCTGCCGTGGAAAGGGAATGAGTGTTTCTGGATCTTGGGCAGCAGAGTGGGAGAGGAAAGCACTCCAAATGCTCCTGTGGAGCTGGCAAAAATCACTGGCTGATGCTGTTGCCTGCCAGATCGAAGTCGTGGCCTGTGCCAAGGGCTGTAGATAACCTTGCTTCTGTCAGCCCTTCTTTCCAAGCAGCACTGGAGTGAGGAAGTGAAAAGGTGGAGAAATGCCGGAGGGAACCAGAGGCTTCACAAAAGCAAGATCCTGCAGAAATGGCCATGTGCCTTGAATACTCTCGCAGCGGAGCAGGAAGGGGTGTTCTTCCCGCAGGAACGCAAATATTCCCAGTTCTCACTTGAAGTCAAATAAAGGCAGGGGATCTCGAGAGTGTGTGGGGGGAATAAAGCAAAACTGACAACAGTCCTCGGGTGTTTTGAAACAGTCTCAAGACTCAGGCCTGACCTCTGTACTTCAGGTGCTGCTCAGCATCAGCATCTCCTTGCTCTGACAGTCACCTACTTTCTCATCCATGTATAGGAGGAGTCTCTGAGAAAGAAAAGGCAGCAGCTGCTGGATGAAGACAGACGGAGTGAGCTGGAAAGAGACGTATGTGTGTGTTAGCTCTGGAGAGGTGCTGTGCTGCCTTTCTTTTGGGCGTGAGGGGAGCACGCTACAACTATGGCTTTAAAAAAGCAAACTGTTGCTTCTAAATCGCGAGTCTGAAAATCCCTCCGTGCCTCGGCCTGGCGTGCCGTCCTGCTGGGAGTTTGCTTAGCTCTGAGCTGTTTCCCAAAAAGAAGAGACAGTCCTGTTCTCCCAGGGTTGGCATGTGGTGTGCGGGCATTCGTAGCCCTGGGACCTCCCGTCAGTTGTGCAAGTAGCAAGTCTCCTGCACGTTGTGTGCTTTCGTTCTGGTTTGGGGGAAATTACTGTGAGGGGTTTTTTTGGTTTTCCTCTAGGAAGCTGCTTTAGCTTCTCAACTCCGCCTAGAGGAGAGTAGGAAGGAGCATGCCAGCCTCCTTGAGTCCACCCGGCAACTGCGGAGGTCTCTCGCAGAGCTCCAGGACCAGAAAGCTGAGCTGGAGGCGCAGGTGGACTTGTTGCAGACCCGAAGCCAGAGGCTGCAGAAACGCATCAGGTGCGTGTATGAGAAATTTCCTCTCGTGCAAAAAAATCTACCCTATGCTCCCAAGAGAAACCTCTCTGACCTAACCTGGGCCTCTCCCTTACCTCTGAGCTTCTCGTGTGTTGGGCCACGTTCCTTCAGAATCCTAATGGTGGTTTTACTGCATGTCGAGGGCATGTGAGTCCGGGGGTCTGTCTCCACATCTATCAATAACTCGCTGTGTAAATTTGGCCCTTTGCCTCTGCTTGTCAGGTTAATTTGTTTGTCTTCACATCTGTCTTGTGAGGTTAATAAGATGCTTTGAGGGGGGCATTGAAACGCAAAGGAAAGATTTCCCTAAGACGGCTGAGCTGGGTAAGGGTGTGAAGCGACGTTTCCCCGTCCAGCCAGGGGTTATGTTTGACATCACACCCCAGAGCCGATACTGCTGGTGTCTGGCACGTCTGTGGCCCTTGCCCTCCTGGAAACTGGAGGTCACTTTGGACCCCACTGCAGATAGATTGCTGGTCTAATCAAGTGCTGCACTGTTGCCTTTTCTTGGGGCAGTGAGCTGGAGGCAGCTGTCAGGAGCAAGCAGGAGACTTTGAAAGAACTGGAGGCAGAAGAAAGTGTGGAATCTCCAAGACGGAAAGCTGAGCTCCATGTTGAAGACCTGAGAGAAACTATTCAAGCTGTGAGTAAAGCAGACTGTAAAGGTGTTTGCCTTGTGAGACCTGAGGCTGTAACTCCCTTGAAAATCCCAGCTTTTGTTCCTTCTGTGTCAACTCGTTTGAGATGCAGCGATGCATTTTTCTTTGGCAGGGCACATCAATATGTTTGGTAGCAGTTGTTGATTTCTGTCTATTATTACTGGGGCGGGGAAGGAGTGTCGGATACTGGAGTGCCCTTGGAGTCAAAAGCAGGGCCCGAGTCAGGGACAGAAATGCCTTTGTTACCTTTTGAAAGTCACATAAAGAACATCCCTGGCACTGGTCTTGGGTCTGGGCAATACCGTGGTGGCGTCATTCAAAATTTTGGCTCCTAACTGGATTCTTATGGGATCCGGGGGTCTGCTTCCCATACATATTTCTGAGTTTTTGAAATGTTTCAACTCCTCAGCACTCGTCCAGAAAGCCTGCTTCCCCACCCTCTCAAAGCCTCAGAGAGGACAGCGACTTCCAGTTTGATCAGTGAGTATATCTGTACGCCAGCCACTTCTGGAAAATGTTTGTGCTTTGGTTTCACGAGCAAATGCTTTTGCTTGGGCTTACACGCATTGCACTGACAACCCGTTTTTGGGGAGGGTGCTGCCTGAGGCTTGCAGGATGGCACAGCCGGCACAAAGCCAGGAGCATGCCTGTCTCTTTCGTGTAGTGTCAGGAGCTACATCTCTGCAGAAGGGATCTCCATCAGGAATGCCAAGGAGTTCCTGGTGCGCCAGACCCGCTCCATGAGGAAGAGGCACACGGCACTGAAAGCTGCAAAGCAGCAGTGGCGCCAAGATATGCAGAAAGCACAGGAGGTGGTGCAGGATCCTGACAGCTCCCAGCTCCTGGAGGGCGTGCGCAAGAACCTGGAAGAGGTGAGCTGCTGACCACTGCCTGCCTTCAGGTGTCGGGCATCGTGGCTGCGCAAATGAATCCACAGCCCTGGGATCAATTCCTGGCTCTGCAGGTGCGGTGACAGGCAGCTGTGGGTGTCCAGTCCTCCTGGAAATCAGATCTTGCATGTTTTTTATGTGCGATATGCAGCGTTCATCCCTGCTCGTGTCTTCCTCACCATAACACAAGGGTTAGAGTCCTTCCCCCCCCAGGCTGGCTGTAGATTACTTCAGGAAGGCGAAGAGAGCTGTTCAGGAATGCAGCGCAAACGCAGTGTCTGAGGAGCAGGCTTCGTGAGAACCCGACTTGGGTTTGGATCACAGTGATGTTACTGTGCCTCAGATGAGCGGCCGAGAGCGCCTGTGTGTGCTAACGGAGCATTGCGTGGTAGAATAGTTCAGTTCTGTTTCGCTGGGTGTGCTTTGGACTAGGAAGGCTGTACGAAGCAGTCGCTGCAGTGCAGCCAGTGCTCAGTAGCTTGCTAGATTCCAGGAGCTCGATCCTTAGTTGGAGCTCTTGGGACCTTCAAAATGGAGAAAGCTTTTGGTAGGGCAAGAGGGATTCCCGTGTCACGCGAATCCCATAACACGCTTTTTCCTCATAGCAAAGGAAGTGACAGGTAGCCATCCCATCAGTAGGTACGAATTTATGGTTGTAGCTCTACGGTGACTTCACCTTGCTTGGAAAAGGGTTCTTGAGTACTTGCCAGCTCTGCTGAGACGCCAGCCAAAGACGGGGAAGATCACAGTTTCCTTCACTGATGACAGAGAGCACTTATGTTTGCAGAAGCAGAGCTGTTGACCCTGTTGGATGCAGGGTTTGGAAGTGAAACCTCCTTTTCCTTGGGGTGAGCTTGCTTTGAGGCGCATGCTCTGCCCTCCGTACACTCCGCTTCCCATGCTCTCGAAGACCTGGGGGCAGTTTTACTCCAGCAGCGTGATCTCCTGTGCTGAGCAGAAGTGAGATGATGGAAGCCACCATGACCACTAAGGTAGATTATTTCCTGTCACTCCTGTTTAATTTTCCTCCTTGGCTTGGCTGTTGATCCACTGCAGGAAGCAAAGCAGTTGGACGAGATGAAGTCGGCTATGCGGAAAGGACAGGTGCTGCTGAAGAAGAAAGAAGAGAAGCTAAGCCAGCTGGAGTCCTCGCTGCTGGAGGAGGTAACCACCAGCATCACTGTTGCTTGGGCCTGCCCAGCCGCCCTCCCACCCGGCCCAGAGCTCTTGGCCGCCTCCCCGAGGCTGGGGTCTCTGCAGGGCTTTTGGTCCCTGTGAGGGCTGTTCAGCTGGTGGCCAAAGGCTGGTGTTTGCCAGCAGAGCTGGATTTTAGAAACACGTTCTCTGAGAGCAGGGTCTGAGAACGGTGGGAGAGAGAAGGCTAGTCACAGCGTTGGAGAGAGTGACAAAGTTAATTGAACTGTGACCCCCGTGATTCACTAGGTCTGCAGCCAACAGGACGAATGTGGGCTGGGGTCTGGGATGGAGACTTTCTTCCATGGTGGCAGCTTGCCAGGCAGGGCTGGACTTGGGTGGAGAAAACCTGCTGAGAGTGTACTGGCTTGTGAGAAGCTCGCTTGTTAGGTCAGAAGGGAATCACTGTTAACACCAATATGCTGAAGTATCCTACGATGTAAACTAAAACCTCACATCAGAACGGTTAGATGTCTTATTAACTGTCTGTGTCTCGGTCAAGATGGCAAACGGTGTGCCTTGCCTCTGCCGATGACATCTGGACTCACTGTTCAGCGTGTGGCTGCAGAAAGCAGCCTGAAAAAGCCGCGTGATTTGAGCCCAGAGAAAACAAGGGCAGGTCACCTCATGCGAGCCAGGATTGGCTCTGCTTTCCTGACCAAGGCGAGCCTTGGAATCTGTTCAGCTCTGCCTGGGACCACGTGGCCTTAGGCAGGGCAGCAGCAGATGCAAGAGCATGAGACCTTTGACAGCCAAGCACTTGTCCTCGGTGCAAAGAGAGAACCCAGCCCATGCAAGAGTGTTGAGGCTTATTTAAAGCACAAAACACTTTGACCTCTGCCTGAAGGGCCCATTCACATGGCTGTCAGATGTGGCCTCTAGCGCACGCACGTGCTTCTTCCAGAGACCAAGCAGTCTCTCGACTTTCAGATTTTGCTGTCAGGGACTGGGGATGAGTCTGCCTTCACTTGGCCTCTGCCTGTCTGTGCAGGCCAGCCTGTGTAGACTAGCTGTAGGCAGGATTCCGGTGGCTTTCAAGTTTCAGGGATGGAACAGCAGGTTTTATTTGCGTTGTTTTTCTTCTTTTGACCAGCTTTCAGATGAAGATACGCTGAAGAGTGCTGCGTGCAAGAAGATGGTGACTTTTGATCTCAGCAACTCTGAGGACACAAACAGCACATCCAGCGTAAATCTACATCAGCCTAAATGTGAGTGCCTGACTGGCTCGATACGCTGCGCCCAGTGTATAACGCTTCAGACCTAGTTCTGGCTTTCCCTCTCGCCTCTCTGATGTACCGTATGTTGTTCTCGCTTGTGCTCATTAGCGCCTAAGGCAGGTCTACTGGCTGTGACGGGGACTGCTCTGTATATAACATTTCATTTGAGAAACGTATTTCCTGCCTGCAGTGGCAGATGAGAGGGCTGGAATCCGTGTGTGAACTTGCCTTTTAACTTCCTACCTTTGTTTTTAGAGTGGGTCACAAAGTCTGGCTTCAGCTCCTCCCTCTGCTGCTGCAGAGCTGTGTTGCTCTTCTGCAGGTGTCCGGGCTTCCTCTTCCTCGCCTCTCTGGCAGGAGAGGCTGCTGCAATTCCCTCTGTCTGCTGCTCGTGCTTTTTTGTTTGCCTTTGGTTGCCTGTAACTGGCGTTGGGCGGGTGGGAAGAAGGGCTCCCCATAAACAGCCAGGAGGGCAGGAGGGTTGTGTTGCTTGCAGAAAGGCTGGTGAGGCTGAAGCTTAAAGAAATTTTGGAAGACTGCCCTATGGCAACAGACTGACAATCTGTCCGGTCCGGGATTGTCTCCCTGACCCCGATCAGTAAAATATCTGCAGGCACACGTGGACCTTAAGGGTTTTCTCTCGCCGTAAGATGAGAGCCCTTGTATCGGCACAGTCCTGTCGGTCCTACCTCCAGCCTGGCTGGTGGCCTGGAGAGCTTTGCTTCTGATGAGCGTGTGATGTGCAACCAGTCCATTCTGCCTCCTGCTCGGTTTGCGTGCGGTGGGGCCGTTGAAGTAAAGCGTGACTGCCTGCGCCAGGGTCTCGTCTGAGAGGCAGGGTGCAGTACTGGGGGTTTCAGCACGGGGGCTGCAGCCCTGGAAAGGGCTTGCCATTTGCAAGGGAATCACCGTTAGCGTAATGGCTGCGTGGTGCAGGGTCCAGCAGCACTCGGAGGGATGGAGCAGGGAGGTGAAACGCACGCACTAATGCATATCCAGGCTGGTCTTGCAGCGTTGGAGCATCTTGTCCTCGCTATCTTGTTTCTCCTCCACTTTGTGCCCAAGCAGCCTCCAAGGCACGAATCCTCGTTGTCAGTCTGTATCTCCTCTGTTGGCTGCAAAGCCAGGTTTTTGCCTCTCTGTCCCACTTAGCACTCACTGATCAAACTCGGCTCGGAGCGGAACACGCAGTGGAAAGCGAGCCTCCTGCCAGGGAGGCAGTGTCTCCCTTGCCTTCCCGATGATCCCTTTTTTTTCCCCTCTCTTCTGCCAGTCGATTTGAGAACCGATTTACGGCCTGCCCCCCAGCTGGACAAGATCCAGTACTTGACAGAGTCTCTGCAGCGTATCACTAGCGAACTGAACGGGGTCCTCGGCGTCCTGGGCTCTCTGAACAATCGCCAGTCTCCGCTCTTCACCTCGACGCCCTGCGACGGCGTCCCTCTTTCTACGTACGCCTCCTTGGCAGGGCTTCAGGCAGGTGGCTCCCTCGTGCCCCCCACCGGGGCGCCTCTGGTAGACCAGTGGGCCTGGAGCACTGGGCTGAGCTCTAGTCGCTCTTTTGGAGCGGGACAGTCAGTGGACAGCATCCTGGCAGAGAAATGGCACAAGTATTTCCCAGGTAAGTCTCCTCTTACTCCATCTGCTCACTTGCCTGCGACTCTCGATTTTGCAGCCCTGCGGCTTCTAACCGGCTCACCCTTCCGGTGCTGGTAAGGCCAGATCCACTGGTGCTGCTGCTAGGAAGGGTGCTAATGAGATGAGGAATGAGAACCGCGTTCCAGCAGGTGCAGCATATGGCTGATCTTGTCATCCTGCTTCTGGAGCAGTTCAGCCTTTTATATGCACCCAAGAAGCAGTTGTTCCTAAGGGAGGGAGCACAAGGAGACAGCCCTGCTTCCCTGGAAGCCTCCTGTGAATTGCAGATAGGGCTCACCGTCTCGGTGTCCTTAACACCACTGTGTCCTCGGCAGGTGGCTCAGCTTGTGAGGACAGTGCGTCCATAGTACAAGAAAGCAAACGCCCCCAGGTGCAAAGGCTATTGATTTTTTGGGGGTCTGTATTTAACGTCTGTTTTCCAGGTGGGTTCCCGTCGCTCAGTGGAAGTTCCAAGCCTCTGGACAGCAAGCTGGGATATGTACCTGCAGAGTAAGGGTCTTTGTCCTGGAGCTGTTGCTTCATTGTGCTGCTTTTATTTCTCTGGCATGATTTATGGGTCACATATCTTATCACAAGTCGATAACAAAATCATAAGCTACATATTAAGCAGACAAGTTAGATACTAGCAGTTATTCACTGCCACGTGCTTGGCACTGCCGTGTAGCTTCTACAGCGAAGCTGCCATCGTAGCCGTGCTGATAAACCTTATTCCAGGGCCAGGGTCCCAGGGTGCCGGCACGGGCCACGCCGGCTCTGCTGTGACGGGCGATGCTGCGTGGGTGGGTGGAGCGGAGCCTGCCGCCCAAACCTTTCTGATGCTGTACGGACAAAAAGGAGGACAGCAGCCTGATAGCGGGGGCTGCTGCGGCTTTTCTCTGTGGTGCGGTTGGGCAGAGGACTTGGAGCCAAGAGGAGGTTGCTTTTTGTTAACCGTGGGTCTTTCTGTAGCAGGCCATCATTTTCTTTGTCCTTTCTGGGGTTGTTGCTGCCTAGGCCTCTCTTTCCCACTTGCGCTGTCTCTTTCTCTCCTGCAACAGTGAGCAAATACGGCTGTTCCAGCACTCCCACTTCCAGAGCCGCGAGTCGGACAAGGTGAGCATTCAAGGGATGATAGAGACCAACAAGAAATGGCTGGAAGACTTCAAGAGGGATTCAAAAACGTATCCTTTGCCTGGGCCTGGTCTCTAACTGCACTCCAGCTTCCTGCAGCAGGTAGGAGGAGACAGCAGGAGGTGAGTCAGTCAGGAGCACTAAAGCACCGAACGGCAATTTTGAAGCCTTAGCCTCTATTTTAGTGGCCGGTACTGCAAAGGAATACGCTGTTTAGCGGTTAGAGCACGAGTGACCTGTTTGCTCTTCTCTGAGCTGTACTTGACCGAGAAAGTCTCTTCCCTTTCCCCAGTTGTGCTGTGATGCTCTTAGCGCCGCTGCTCTGCTGTGCTACGCCGCAGCTGGAGCTGGTAACGTGAGAAGGAAACAAAAGGGTAACCAAAGAGTGCAGATTGGAGGCGGCAGCGGGGGACTAGTCTCGGAGACCTACAGCCCCAGCCACAGCAGGGACTTCGCTACGGGCGGTCCCTGCTGAGCAGCCCGGGATGAGGAGCAGTGTCTCTGTGAGGCGAGGGAGCCTGGAGATGCGTGGGCCTGGCATGTGGGGTGGCTGCGTGGCTGGAGCTCCCCGGCGGAGCTCTCCCTCCAGCTCGGTTTTGAGGCATGTCGTGGCGTGCGGTTGGAGCAAATGAGTGAGACCTCTCAGCGCTATTAGCGGGGCCGTTTCCAGGTTTGCGTTGTAACGGCATTGTGCTGGGGCTGTCGGTGTCTCCTCTGCAGCGTGCACCGATATTAGCAGCAAATCCCTCGGGCCTCCGATAGCGCACGCTGTCCTGAGCACAGCGCTCCTTTGAATTCCCTAATCCCCCTTTAATTCCATTTGACTTGGAGGCAGCGGGCTAAATGCAGCACGCGTGGGCAAGGCTGGCTCCTGCCCCTCGGTACCTGTCCCGTCTGCTGGCTGTGCTCGTGCGTGCTAATCCCTCCTGTAAGCCAGGCTTTTCCTTCACCCAGCTGCCAGAGCTCTCTTCCCAGGTGCACAGAAGCCCCCCGCCAGCAGCCCCAGCCTACTCCAGCTAGGACTGGATGAAAACAGACAAATTAAAGTGTACCATTACTAAAAGGTGGGACTTGGCTCTGGAGAGACGGTGGCCGGGGCCCGTGCGGTCTGCCTAACGCTGCGGTGGGTTTCAGCGATGCCCAGCCGTCTCCGCTGTGTCTTTGTGCTGTGCCCTTGAAATAAAGTCTCGTTACAAGAGAGCGGAGGAAGGAGGAAGTAAACTTCCCAGGTGGATTCTTCTAATCCTGTAATGTGTCCAAATATACTTTATAGACTGTTTAATCCAGTGGTGAAATATCAGGGCTTCAATAAATCAACAGTTCTCTCATTAGTATTCTAGCGATCGTGAGCCAGGGCTGTGAATCACGGAGGACTTTGAGTAACTGGTCGAGGGGGAGGACGTGAATCCAGCTGAGACGCTGCTAGAGGAAATGTGTCAGGAAGCGAGCCCACACCGATGCCCAGCAAGTGCTTGATTGCAGCTGGGCCAAGTCGCCCGGCCTCCGGCACGCGTGCGAGCGGGGGAGAACGAACAGCGAAATGGCTGTGGAGTCAGGGGAGAGAATCGGGGAACGGCAGATTCTGACTCTCGGGAAGCGTTCCTCTCTTTTGGGGTGGAAGCAATAGGAACGAAAGCAGGAGCGGCTTCTCATGGCAGAGCTGGAAAAGCGCTCCCTGCTTCCTCCTTCTGCCACGCCGGCCAGAGCCGCGTGGCGTAGCTGTGCCGTGGGAGCTTTTCTCCTGCGTTACAAATGCGCCGACCGGGACGGCAAGAGAGCGTGTGGCGGTGCCTGCCAGTGCGGGCGCCGTTGAGGAACGCAGCCTGGTGTGAATGTTGAGACGAAGCCCCACCTGCGTCCCTCCGCGCCCTGGGGAGAGGGATCCGGAGCTCAGCTCCGCAGCTGGGGTCTCCTTGCGCACAGCAGGGCCGGGGAGGCAGACCCGAGCCCTTGGTGCCCAGCCCGGAGCCTGGCCTCGCTGCTCGTTGCTTTGCTCACCGGGTGGCTGCGGTGGTGTTCCTCCGGAGAGGCTGCATCCGGAGCGCATCGGCACCCCGCTGGGATGCGCGGAGCTGGGAGGGGGCAGATGGCGCGGCTCTAACCGACGGGGAGAAGTTGGGCGAGGCTTTCGTACCGCTGAGTGGGAAATGTGGTATTTGGTTGTCTTTGCGGTATTTCCTCCAAGCTGACTTAAATATTTTATGCTTTAAAAAATGCCGAACCACTTGCCATTTTGTCTGATGAAGGCTGCGTTTCAAGGGATCCCATCTGTGAGAAATCAGCTTCAAAGCCGTTCTCTCTGGAGATGGCTGATGCAGGGAGGGTGGTGGAGCTGCTGCTCTGCACCTCCGTGCTGTTGGCGTTCCTCGGCGTGGCTAATGACGTGCAGCAGGGTAGAGCAGAACCCCCTCCTGCTCTGCTTCCCGGGCGCTGTGTACTGGCACAGCACCGCAACAGCTCACGCTGTGAGCGCGGCAGGGGAATGTTTACATGCAAATAGAAATGTATTTCTGACGAACATCATTTTACAACTCTTAAGAACGTCTGTATGTATTTTTTCCTGATTTTCTTTGATTTTTTTTTAATTACTTGCCCAGCCTTTGTCCTAGGACAGCTCGACCCTCTGGCCAGGTCCATGTTCTCCCACCTGCTTGCTAACGAAGCGCAGGGTGGTCCTTCTGCAGGCACTGCCAGCAGAGAACATCCCGCTGGTGTCCTTGCTGAGGAAATCCTGCTCGCTCTTGCCGGCTCTGGCTGAACGGGGAGACCTCGGACGCCCTCAGGGCATGGCAGGTGCCCTCTGTAGGAAGGCACGGATCAAAACGCGGGCTTCCCGTCTACTGTCGGCTCACACCAATCCCTGTCTGTAGGGATTTCGCTTTTCGTTTCCTGGCTGTTGGTGGCAGACGTGGCAGTCCTTCCAGTTAGGCGTGTTCGAAGGGACCCTACGGTTCTGGCTTTCTGTGGCATGGGGAGGCTGTCAGCCCGGTGGGTGCTGCGCCCAAAGCCACATCTGTCCGGTCTGCGTCTTCGGAGAAGCGTGTATTAGTAGTGCAGAGAAATGCCTGTTTTCTTCGCAATAACTTGGCTTGAAACATGTTCCTTTTTGCTGTTAAAACCTGTGATAGCAGCTGTATCTGGTTTTGCACGCAAATCAAATCCACGTGAGCCTGTTTTGTATGATGGCGATGTTTGTAGCTCTAGTTTTGGTTTTTTTTCCTTGTTGAGATGTTCTGTTGTAGCCCTAGATACCCAGCTTGCACTTACCTTTCACATCGTCCCCTCGCTTGTCTCTGGGCTGTTTCATGTTTTGTCTTGTCAAGGTCATTTCTGGCAATTTCCAAGACCACTTCAGCTCAGTGTGGCTTTATTACCGTTATTCTATTAAGTATCTGGCCAGGGTAGCGAATGCAGGGGCAGATAGAAAGCTAAAAAACAAAACTACAAAAGCAATTCTTCGTGGGGCTTTCAGCCAGCAGAGCAGCTTTTCATGGGCTCCATCCTGCCCTTTTCATAAACCCCTCACCCAGCCTGGTGACAATGGCTGTCTCGCTCTGGAGCTTTATGTCAAGGTTGGAGGACGGGCTGCGTGCGGGAACAGTCCAAGGCCGGCTCAGCGGGGCGCCCGCCTGCGGGATGGGCAGAGCTGCTCGGGTCTCTGCCGGAGCGGGAGGGGAGCTCTGCCTGGGAAGTGGGGAGAACCGCGGTGCGCCGGCGGGGAACGGGGCTTCGCTCCAGAGCTGCTCTCCGGCACCTTGGGATGTGTTAAAATTGGCCAACTCTGCAGATTGGCCGTTGCTACCAATTTCTCCGTTTATTTCGGAGCAGCCGTGAATTTCCCCCAGGTGGTGTTTCAGGCGCTGCTGCAGTGTGCTCACGGAGTCCTGCCGGCGGGATCGACAAACAACGCTCTCGCCAGAAATCGGGCAGGATTGGTGATGTGCTGTTCTCTTCCCGTGGCTCGTTCCTTTCCCCGTCTCACCTCCTTCCAGCAGCCCGGGGACACCCGTAGCAGCTCCTTCCAGGCTGTGCATGTTTGCTCCTTTGGGACTTCCCCCTTCAAGGTAGTCTCTCGTGAAAGACTCGGCTTGTCCCGTGTCCCCAAGCGCTGCGGCGAAGGCTGCCTCTGTCCAAGTGGGGCATTCGCCGCACGTGTCCTGGCTGGGGGCTCTCCAGTGCTGAGAGACTGCAGGTGCGTAATGCGCCGGTGGCAGCGATGGTGGGGAGAGGGGAGGTTCCACACCTGCCCTCATTTTTCCAGCTCTGATTCTGCCGCACTGTGCGTTGCTCGCTGGAAGTCCTAGGTTCAGATGGACGGGGCTGTGGGGACGCTGGGTGATCATAATATGATTTGAGCTACTGGTACAACATAAGACAAAGCCAAATGTGGTCGGAGGGTGCGTGAGGAGCACGGACACGTGCAGGGGCTGGGATGCTACTGCGCACAGCTGTGCTCTGCCTGTGGAGGGAGGGCTGGAAAGGAAGGTGCGCGATTGCTGCCATACACGCTGGGGAGAGAAAGCTGTTGGAGCCAGAGGAGTGATGAGGCACAGGAAGAAACAATAGGTGGATCAGCTGGTCACGCAGAAATGGAGGCTGATCGGTAGAGGCGCATCCTTAAAACCAAAACACAAACCGCTGCCAAACCTTGAATCGCCCTAGTTCTTGCTGTGCATGACCTGCACTTGTGTGTCGTTGCCCGCTGCAGAGCTGTGATAAGAACTCCTGGAGGAGGTCTCTGATGGCAACACACGTTGTCCAGGTGGGCACTTTTGGGGACAGGTCCCCGCCCCGCTCCTGAGGCAGCCGCTGTGCAAAGAGCACAGGGCAGCTCTGAGAAATCCCAAGTCCCAGCTGAACCGTAGGTGCCTTCTGGCTGTGGGAGGCTTTGCTGTAATCCTGCTGAGAAGCAGCCCTGAGCAGAGGAGGTCTGCGCTGGCGCATGGCTCCGAGGAGCGGGGCGAGTGCATGCGTGTCCACGCACACTGGCCTGCGTACGTGTGTAGAGAAGAGGATTTGCTTTTCCCGGAATGCCAGTGCTGTATATGTTGGAGAAACGCGGCGATTAGAAGAGCAAAAGGACAGCGCACGATTACTCTGCCAAGATGAACGCGAGCCGTAAGCTCATTAAGGGGCTTGGAGCCTGCCTGCCGGAGAAGGGGCGTTTCAGTCCCTGGCCGTTCGGAGACCGCGGTGCGTTGCTCCCAGAGCTTTGACTTCCCGGACCGGAGGGAGCCCCTCGGAGACCCCAGCCATGCTGGCGACCCTGATGACAGCACTGTTTTTTGTGGTGAGAGCATTTGGACAGGTGAGTCCGGGCTGGCCCGGCAGCAGGTAGGAATTAATGTTTTCCGCTTCATTTCTAGAAGCGTGTGGGTTGCCTTATTAGAGAAGGTGGTGAGCAGCGGGGAAGGTGGGCTTGGCCCTCCTCGTGGGCTGGGGACGCCCCAGGCTCCTGCTGCGGCACAGCCGTGGCTGTGCCGTGAACCCTGCAGCTGTGTGCAGCCCAGCGGGTCTGCTCACCCTCGGCAAGTTGCCCGTGGTGTTGGCTCGGGAGCACGGTTGAGTTTTTGTCACCCTAGCCTTAGCAGGCGTCTCGGCAGCTTTGCAGAGGGCGGTTCCTCCTCGTGCCCATGTACGCAGGAAGCAAGTGCAGGTACTTGGGCGTCCCAGGCCGGCGAGTGAGTGCTGCAAACGTGCACGTTGAGTCTCGGAGCCCTTTGGGTCGGGGAGAAAGGAAAACCCTCCTGTCTAGGGCTGCTCTCCGTTGGGGAGAGGAAAGGAAGCGGAAATGTTTGCTAGGCTGGCCACGGGCTGCATCACCAGCCTGGCTGACTCTTAAAGGACAGGCAGTCGTTCCTGGCCCCGCTGACCGTGCCTCTGGCTTTTGTAGCTCCTTCCCCAGGGCCAGTGCCTGGGGGTCCCGCAGCACCGTGCAGCAGCGTGCCCTGGCCCTGCTGCGTGGCGTGGGATGCAGGGGCAAGCGGCTGCCCCAGTGTCGGAGTGTGAGGCTGCGGCAGAGCCCTGCAGGCTCTAGACCAGCTCCTGCCCTCTGCAATTCCCTGTCCCCAGAAATACCCCGGGGCAGGGAGAAGAGGCAGGGGTCTCTGCCCGCCCTGCCCTCTGTGCTTCTCTAAACCAGACCGCCCTGGGCGGGAGGTCCGGGCCACCCGTGCAGCATGCCGTGCCACGTGGCCTCAGCCTTACCCGGCAGCTCTGCTGCCCCACTGCCTCGTGATGAGCATCGCTCATCGGCGTGGGGCCGGGAAGGCGTGCTGAGCACCACCCCAGCTGGCGAGGCCACCGTGGGTTGCGATCGCTGGTGATGCGTATGGAGGAGCAGCTCTTTCCGTTGCTCCTCCGCTTCTCTCTTACCTGTGGCAAATCCTGTCCGTGTCCAGCTCGGGACCAGCCTGTTCCGTGAAGAGCCGCTGCCGTACCTCGTGTACCAGCCCCTGCCCTGGCAGATCCAGTGTGTGACGCAGAGCCGCCGCACCAGCCGGGACAGCGAGGTGAGGGCTGGTCTCCTGGCGGGCAGTCAGCCGTGGCGACTGGGCGGGGGCGAGGGCAGCGCCCGGCACAGAAGGAGCAGCACGCGTCTGTTGACCAAACACGCTGCTCGGAGCAGAAGGCTTGGCCGAGAGGGAGAGATCTTTTTTTGCCCTGGAAGACAGAAAACAGGGTAATGCCAGGAGGTGGAATAAGCTGAAAAACATAGGAAACGTCTTTGTAGACAAATTCAAGCTTATTTTTAGGAATGAAAACATCCCCTAGCAGACCCGACATCCCAGGTGCTGCAGTATCGTGGTAGGGGCTGGAGCGGAGGAAAAACCCCAGCGAGGCTGGTTCTGCACTGCTTTGAGAGGTGGATCTGGTGAGGCTAGCCGTGCCAACGTGCGGCCTGAGATGCTACAGCACAGCTCACAGATCTGATTTTTGATACAAAGCTCTTTCCTGCTCCTCCTGGGAGGACTTCTCACAAATGCAAATTAATTAATCAGTGTTCTGTAGTGCTCTTTAAGGGAACAACAGTAAGTATTTTTGAGGTTCCCAAAGGGAATGGATAGCGGAAGGCTTGGCAAGGCTAGCCCCGTCCCTTCAGAGCTCCCCAGCTGGCCCGAAAGGGACTGTTCTCGCCGCCGCCTCTGCCTGAGCTACAACTAACTCTGCTGTATTTTTCTTCTCTACCTTTCTAGAAAGGCAGGAGCTCTCGGCACAACAGCATCTACTCGATTTCTGGAGAGAAGGGTGAGTGTGGAGCAGGCGGGGAGACAGCCCTGCCCAAGTAGTGGGGGAAGCTCACGGTTGTGACCGTGGGACACAACAGGAGAGCAGGCACTGAGTACCTGGACGCTTCCTGGCCTCTTTCTTCTTCCAAAAAAAGAAATCTGTCTCTGTGATGTTTTAAGGGGTATTTTGGAAGTCAGCTCTGGGGAGGGAGGCCCCTCAGGTAGCTTTGTCTCCAGCCCGCCCGTATTGCATGGCTGAATATACAACGTGCGTGCGAATCCCTGCCTCCCTCTCCCCACGAAACCTGCCCAGTCAATCACATGGGTCCCTGTCCCCCAGAAGAGTGCCCCTTCTCCTCGGCCGGCCAAAACCACCCTGACTTTGTCCCCCTTTCCTCCTCCTTGCTCTTGTCTCCGAGGCTGTGCCCCCTCTGCTGAAGTCAAGTGCTCAGCAAAGAGGATTTGAGCACTTCTATTCTCAGCGCAGCTCGGGCGGCAATCGGATAAAGGCAGGTAAACGATGCTCCAGCAGCGCGGGGCTGGGCCGGGTGCTGCCGGCTGCCTGCCGTGGCGCTGAGCTGTGGCATTCCTCCTCACCGGAGCGGTAGCTCTGGCCAGCCTCGTCACTGTTTTGGGGGTTTCGCTGCCCCGTGAGCAGGTGAAGGTCCCCAGGGCTGCCTGGGCGTTAGTGATGGGATCAAAGCCCCGTCCAACCTGGCCTTGAACACTTCCAGGGATGGGGCATCCACAGCTTCTCAGGGCAACCTGTGCCAGTGCCTCGCCACCCTCCGAGTGAAGAATTTCTTCCTCGTATCTAATCTAAACCTACCCTCTTTCAGTGCAAAGCCGTTACCCCTTGTCCTATCACCACACCACACTGTAAAAAGTCCCTCTCCAGCTTTCTCGTAGGCCCCTTCGGGTACTGGAAGGCCGCTGTAAGGTCTCCCCGCAGCCTTTTCTTCTCAAACAGCCCCAACTCTCTCGGCCTGGCTTCGTAGGAGAGGTGCTCCAGCCCTCGGATCATCTTCGTGCCCTCCTCTGGACGTGCCCCAACAGGTCCACGTGCCGGCTCACGTTGAGCTTCTCCTCAGCCGACACCCCAAGCCCTTCTCAGGGCTGCTCTCAATCCCTTCTCCGCCCAGCCCGTATTTGTGCTTGGCATTGCCCCTACCTGTGTGCAGGACCTTGCACTTGGCCTTGTTGGACTTCAACCTCTCGAGGCTAGCAGTGGGTGCCCCAGCGGCTCCCCAGCCTCTGGCATTTGATTTTTGCAGCGGGCAGGATTTATGGCTGACGCTGTACCTTGTTAAGCAGAGCAGGAGGGAGCCGATTCCCAGCGTGGCCTCTTTTTATGTAGCTTTTTACTTCGCAGTTTCTTTTAGGACGTGAATAAAAATGGGTTCAGGTGACAGCGGTGAGTTTATGCAGCAGCAGCTGGCACCAGGATTTCCGATCGCTGCTCGGGGGCAGGGGGTGCTTGGCAGTGACACGCTCGCGTAAAGGAGCGCTGCTGAGCGCCTTTGATTCAGCTCCTGTTGAATTTCACGATACTTCCCCAATGCCGCATTAAGCGTGGGGTGGGGAGGGCTCCCGTTTGTCAGCATGAGAGCTTTATTGCTGTACAGTGCCGCGCTTTCTTTCTTCTGATCTTATTTGTGTGTGTGAAAGTAAGTGAGTATCATACTTGGTGATTAAATGTGGGGAAGCTGAGGTCTTTGGGGAGTAAAGCTGTGTAAATAGAGGGCTTAGCGCTGCCAGGGAGGCTGGGCTTGTCGATGGCTCCCGTTCCCTGGTCCATCTCCCTCTGCCGTGGAGATACGCACCGTGGCACACCGGCACGAGCCGGTGGAGTCGCGGTTTCATGCTGCGGACTCTCCGGCCTCTTTCACCTCGGTAACGGAGGGAAGCCCTCCCGTCTGTGGGCGTGCTGGGGGGAGCCTGGGGTACACGGAGGCCCGTCTGACCCGCGGGGGGGTGATGCCGGAGCCCTGCCCCGCTCAGCGGACCCTGTTCAGGGCCACCGGCACCGCCTGTGCTCACTGTGATGCTCGGCTGTCTTCCCAGGCAACGTGACCCCTGATGCCAGCAGCGAGAGCAAGTCGTTCAGCGATCCGTCTGAGAAGGCGGCCCTCACCATCCAGACTCACTTCAGGAGATACCAGCAGCAGAAGCAGGAGAAGAAGTAGATGCGTCGGCCACCCGTGCCCTGCACCGTCCCTCCTTTTGTCTGTTCTGTACCCCAGAGAGATTTGTGGCCGTGGTGACTGTGAACCCGCTCCCTGATACGTAGCTTCTGCTGCATGCGCAGCTGTAGATGCTCTGCGGTTGGTGTTGGTCACTGCTCGGCGTGAGCGCTCTTTCCTGGTCAGTCCTTCCCCAGACGGCGTTGCCTCGCGGGCTGGGGTGCGAGGGGCTGTTTGATGGGCCCTCGGCACCCAGGGAGCGACACAAGCCCTTCCTTGGTGGCAGCACCCCCAGCTGCGTGGTGGCTGCCACTGGGCCGCAGCGAGCTTAAGAGCCAGCAGCTGTGGGGGGGAGTGGGGCCCTGCCCAGCTGAGGGCGATTGTGGCCGGCTGCTCGCTGCCCAGCTGGGGCTCGCTTGGCCCAGCAATCGCCCTCCCCTGTGCCTCCGTCTCCATTCTGCCTCTGGAGCTGGGCAGAACAACGGCCTCTGTCCCCTGCTCCAGGCGGCTGCCTCGTGGAGCTTCTGAGCACCATGTCCAGGAGCTGGCCCGGAGCGGGATGTCCCCGCGGGGACGTGCCGCAGGCAGCGAGGGGAGCAGGCGCCGAGCCGCGTGCTGACCGTGAGCCGATCTTACTTTTCTTGGGGTGGCCTGGCTTCAGAGCGGGGATGGGGTGGGCTCTGTCTCCCGTGGCCACATGTGCCGAGGCTGAACCCGCTCTCTGCGGCGTCGGGCTCCTTCCTGAGACAGCCCTCTGCTAACGCCGGCATTTGGGTTAGTGCCCGCTGCCACCCAGCCACCCCGGCCCGCCCTTTTGGTCCAGCAAAGCTGAACAGACCCTGCAGGTCTGGCGGGGACAGGTCCCCAAGGTTACCTTGGGTTTTAGCACCCGTTTTCCAGTGCTGGCTTTTAGAGGGTGCAGAGATGTTGAAAAAGAGGGAATGGGAAAGCACGGAGCTCTGGCCCAGCAGAGAAACAGGAGGAGGTTTGCTGGGAGCAGGGAGGCGTGCGGAGGTGCTGCATGCGGTGGGTGCTCTGTGGGAAGGAGCGGGGCAGGGAGGAGATGCTCTGGCCGCTCGAGTGTGGTCTCCGCTGCCTCTTTGCTGGCTCTGGTGCTGGATTTTCCATGCAGAGCTGCTGAGCTGTGCCCGTAGAGCCCTGAGTGCTCGCAGGCTGCCCTTTCTGTCCTCTCCAGCCGCAAACATCCTCAGCCCTTCTTACAAGGGCTCCAGTTGCTGCCCCGGCTTATCCTCACCAGGTCAGGGCCGGTGTTTGGTGTCTGCTTGCTCTCGTTGCTGGTTGTGGTTGCCATCCGGTGCTGCTCGCAGCTCTTCTCCGAAGGTGCGTGAGGAGAGCAGGGCCGGTGGTGGTTTGGTCTGCGGCGGCGCGAGCTGCCAGGCTCCGCTGCGGGCAGGGCTCCGGGGCCTGCGCTGGCTGGCGCCGGGAGGTGTGCGGTGTGCGTAGCGTGGTGGCTGTGGCTTTGGCTGGCGTGCCGTGCAAGGCAGCTGGTAAAGCAGGCCTGAAACCGAACCAGCTCTTTGGATTTCTCAGCTCGGTGGGGGGTTTGCCCGTTTCCCGCTGAAGGCAGAGCTTGGCTGGTGTGGCTGGAAGGGGCCGTCCTCCTCCAGCTCCTGCTTGGCCGCTGTGTGCAGTAGCGTGGGGAGAGCCCACGGCCACGGTGGGGGGCAGCGGGCTCGCTGGGAGCCGGGGGTGCTGCGGTCTCATGGTTGAGTGCTGGAAATTTGGGCTGTCTTAAACTACGCAAAGCCAGGACGGGTGGAGAATTCTTGCTACGATGTAGAAGGAAATCTGTGCTAGCCAATTGCAATAAAGACGTATTAATCGGTGTTAATCTCGCTAATCCCCTTACCCTCGCGGCTGAGCACACACTTGCCTTTTCTTGTCTCTTCTAATTAAAGCCTGGGCTTGGCATTTCGGAGGTGCTGCACGGGTGCCTAGCCGGGACACGGCTTTGCAGTGGGGTGGGCACAGGGCTCTCTTTAAAATCCGTACCGTGTAAAGGTTTTGAAGTCTAATGTGCACTGAACTGGCTTTGCAATCCTTAGAAAAGCGCTTGGGAGATGCCAGTTTGCTTGTCAACACTTCCCACTGATCTCGGGGACAGACAAAAGGGGCAGGACAGGTCTCACTCAGTCGAAGGCAAACACTAACCAGGGTAAGACAGACCTGATTTTGGGATGAGTCGATCAGGGCTGTGACGTGCAGCCGCTGCCACATGGACCCGTGGGTCCCCTGGGGTGGCAAGAGGGTCGGCAGCCCCTCGGTGTGCTGCAGCAGCCTGCCCGGCTGCACGTCCCCGGCCTCTCTGGCCCCTCAGTGGTCTCCCTCGCTTTAAGGTAAGCTCTTTCTGGTTCAAAGAGACCCTGTCAGAGCTGCGTAGCGTGGTCTTCAGCGTTCAGTTGCCTCGCTCGTGTTCCGTGTACAAACGCCGTACAAAACCCATGTGTTCCTTGCATGCTAAGTTGGAAACTCCCCGTGGTTTTGTCTCCAAAAACCTGTGAAAATTGAATGAGTAAGAAAACTCATGCGTAGAAGTAAATGCTAGTCAGAACAGATCTTGGGATTCGGATTTAAAAAAAAAAAAAAACACCAAACCCACAAAAACCCAAGGAGCCTAACCCTATTTCATGCATGGACCTGGAGGCTGGCTGATCGCTCTAGACGTGAATTCTCAGTGCATCAAAACCGAAGGCTCCAGACGCAGGGCAGTAACCCGGATCCTCTGGCCGAGCGTATGGGAAACTGCTGGTGGTTCCGGCAGGGGAAATGCCGTGTCCTGGAAAGGTTTGGTTCACCAGAAGCAAACGCTGACTGTCCCTGAGGAGAGCAAGTAAGGTGTTGATGGGGTGTCAGGGCAAAAACACGAGTGGGAAATGCCAGCCCTGGCACTTGTGGCATCGGGCATCATCCCCGATGCCGTGCCACCAGCCTGCTCGGGAAGCGCACTCCTCTCCACCCGGATGCTCCTCAGCAGAGGATGGCTCTGAGGGTTACCGAATAATCGCCAAAAACAATAAAAAAACTGGCACAAGAAATTGTCCAAAGGGCTTGGTTTCCTGAGCCCCGAGAGCGAACGGCTGCCGGGCTCTTGCCGAGGCACTTTCAGCTCTACCGGATTTAAGAAGCAGATGGCAAGGGAGGATTTGCTGACCAGCGTGACGACACGAGCAGGTGAGGGACCTGCATGCTGGAAATGGAAACGGCAGGTAATGCTGTCACCAGTAACACCAGGCGTTTTATTTGCACATCATCGTTTGGGTTGTTCATTAAAAAGAAAAAAAACGTTAACTCTGGAGCAATTGATTATACTACCTCTCCTAGTTTGGTTTTTTTTAACTGGTGTGTTAATACCAGCACGTCTTTCAAGAGGAAGAAGAATGAGAACGGGGAAAACTCAACACATACATATTACAGTGCTGGTTCAAGATAAAATAGGAAGCTTATCTGCTTGTAAGGCAAGAAGAGCTGGAACCAGTGGGTCACAAGCGTGGCTGGAGATGTGATGAAAACATCAGGGAAGAAGGAAACGGGGCGCAGTAAGTTAATTAGCCCTCAAACAGCACCGGCACCTCCTCTGAAAGGCAAAGTTTGAGTTTGGGTGACCAAAAGAACCGTTAGTGACAGCCTTAGTGGGTTTTTGTCTTCCTGGGGTAGCGGAGCAGGTAAGGAGGGCTGCCAGCCTTGGCCATAGCTGTCAGATGTGCACGTGTGAAAGGGGAAGGTCTAATCTGCGCCTCTTTGGGGGTCAATTGCTATGGCTGGTGGTAAAAAGCAACGGGGGGGAGTGGGACGGGCTTCACTGGACCTTACCGCACTCTGCCGTGACCTGGTGGAGCTCCGCCGCAGTTCACCAGGCCGTGGCGTGCCGTGAAACCGTGTCCTTGGGAAGCGGTGCGGTGTTTTACTGTCCCGTGCCATGATTCACCATGACGGAAGGCAGCGACGCCGTGATTCGCGGCACTGTGCTGGATTCACCGGGCTTCACGCTGTTCTGCACTCCGCCACGACGCACCGCGCTTCACTGCTCCGCCGTGATTCACTGCCCTCAGCTGCGACCGGGGACGAGCGTGCCGCGCTTCCCCTCCTGCTCCCGTGCAGCACCGCGACGCGCCAGGGAGCGAGAGCCCTGCTGCGAGCGAGTCGCCGCGCTTCGCCGGATTCACGCGCGCTACTGGAGCCGTGCCGCACTTACCCTGCGGCATCCCGGCCGGATCCGGGCTGCCCCTCTCCGTCCTCCCGCGGCGTTCTGCCCCAGCCCCGGCACCGGTAGCGGCACCGCCCTGCTCACTTAAGAGGCGCCCGGGTATAAACATAACCTTTATTGCACACAGCGCTGGGTTTTTTTTCATAGAAAAAGGTATTAACACATAAGCATTTGCAAATCGAAGCAACTCCTGTTGTTTTCAGAACAGTAAAACAGCATGCAATGTCTTCGAGACGTTCCTTTTTAAAACCACCGACAAGATCAGGGGAGGGGGGAAAGAAAAAGTCGCTGAGTCTTTCCTTGTGCCCTTTCAAAATGGTGTGAAATATATATATATGTTTACATATATATTATATTTTTAAATCTGTAACATCAAATTCTTTGTGCCCTGGTTTCTTTTTCTGTTCGGAGAAGAAGAAAATAGCTTCATTTATACAAAAGAGTTCCTTATGTACAAGTTTGTTAATTAAATATAAATGGCGCGGGAAACGAGCAGCGTCCGTGGTGGGCGGTCTCCTACACCAGCGTGTAGGACTTGGAGTAAGCCCCAGCCCCCTGTTTTTGAGACCGGCCTACCCCCGATGTGCTCATCTCTAGGAGCGAGTCCCTGGAGCCCCCCACTTTGGAGTGCGTGGGCACCCGCGCCTCGGCGGCGGCGGCGGCAGCAGGGGGCTCGGCGGCAGGGGGTGCCGGGGCGGCGCTGGCGGCGGGCGCGGCGGCGGTGCTCGTCGCGCCGGGCATGGGGAGAGTCCTTTGAGGTAAGGTGGTTGCGGCGGAGGCCGGGGGAGGCAGGCCCAGGGGCTTGCTGCCGGGCTCCAGCGTCATGTGCCGGGCTTGCGCGTGGTATGCCCGGGCGAGGTTTCGGATGGAGGCTTCCCGCGGCGGCACCACCGGGCAGGGCTCGTGGGCATCGGGCTTGCGGAAGAAGGCCTCCGACTTGACGTAGAGCGGGAGGTTGCAGTAGTCGCCTGCCAGGGGAAGCGGAGGCGGGTGAGGATCGGGAGTGGGACCCCGCCCTGGGGGCCCCTCCCGGCCACACCCGCTCTACTACACGTCCTACACGAGAGTGCGCTAATGCACGTAGCCATCCTGTAAGCGCTCGCGTGGAGCGGGTCGACTGGTAGTGTTCAATGTCTCACGTAACGTGTCTTATAAAGCGCTATAACGCGCAGCGTAACAAACCAACATCACACGCCCCGTAAAACGTTCCGGCTTTCTGCTGCGTACGACGCGTCACCTGCTGCGCCTTCAGCTACTGTAGGTACTACGGCCTGGTTTGTGTATCGCGCTAACAACTGACACAGGCGACGTGTCACGTGTCGGTGGTACCGCTGGTGGCGGGTATCGCGCTGTGCTCTGTGACGTGTGTTGTGTAGGTACTACGTGTCGCACGGTGCTAAGGTGAGGGGACGGGGAGGAAGGCGGGGGAGAGGGACTGGGGGGGATTGGGAAGAAATGGGAAAAAATGGGAAGAAGTGGGAGGAAATAATAAGAAATGGGAGGAGATGGGAGAAGATGGCAGGAAATAGAAGAGAGAGGAAATGGGAAGAAGGGGGAAGAAATAGGAGGAAATAAGAGGAAATGAAATGGGTAGAAGAGGGAGGAAACGGTAAGAAATACAAATAGTAAGGAGAAATAGAAATGGGAAAAATTAGGGAAATAAAAGGAAAGAAATTAAATGTAAGGAAAGGAGAGGAGAAAAGCGGAGGAAAGAAATGAGAGGGGAAGCGAAGAGGCACAAAGAAACGTGAAGAGGAACAGAGAAAAGCGAAGAGAAGAAAAAAACACGAAGATTGGCCAAGTGGAGAAAAGCGGACAGAAGTGCAGACAAGTAGAGAAAAAGAGGAGCAAAGAAACGTGAACACGAGCAGACGAGAAGTGAAGAGAAGAAAAAAAGTGAGGAGCAGAGAGGAGCAAAGCGCAGCAAAGGGAAGGGAAGGGACAAGCAAAGCAACGTAAGGAGAGCAGGGACCATCGGAACCGGCTGTTAGCTTTTAAGTAGGGGACCTTCCGCCTCTTTCCATACCTTTATTTTTGCATTTTTCCCTGCATGACGCGGGACGTCAAGCAGGGAGCGTGCAAGCACAGCCAAAGCACACGTGTACGTACTCTTGCTGGCGCGGTGCGGGATGGGGACGGCCACGCTCTTGCCCCGCTCGCTGTCCTGGGGCTTGGGCGGGGAGGCTGTAAAGCGACAGATGCCCGGCTCCGAGGGGGTGCTCATGGAGGTCATGCTGTCGGCGTTGTCGGTGGTGCCGGTGGTCATCTGGTCGGAGGAGCTGTCGGAGATGAAGCACTCGGTGATCTCAAACTTGGCGTGCTGCAGCTGCTCCTCCAGCTTGGCGTGCTCGTAGGCGCGCGCCAGCTCCTCGTAGGTAGACGAGGCGCTCTCCGTCGACACCATGCTGTTCCGCCCCTTGTCTGCGGAGGAGAGGACGCGTCACGTACCTGGGAACGTCCCCCGGCCCGGGAATGCCGTTTTTTCCACATCGTTGTTGTCATGGGAACGTCCAGGCTGTCCCCAGAGCTGGGCACGGCCCCTGCTGCAGGGGACCAGGAGGTGACAGCGTGGCCCCACGCCTGCCCGGCACCAGGGCAGCCGCATCGGTTAACCTGGAGCGCCACAACTCCGAGCAGCGCCAGGAGCGCAGGGCAGGGGACACCGCCGCCAGCACCTCGCAGAGCGTGCGAGACCTGGCGCAAGAGCCGGGGGCCCGTTACCTGCGCCCGCCCAATTCACGACACCGTTCGTAACCGTTACTAGAAATGGCAGAACACGTTTCCACACGGCGGCTTTCAGCCAACGGCAAGCGGCTCTTGCAGTGGAAGCCACGGTTCCGCGATCCCATGGGCTAACGGTAAATTCTACTTCCACAGTCACCCCGAACTCACGGTCTGGGGTCAGCGCCAGTGAACCCGCGTACGCCGAACCGGCAGATCCCTGCTAGCGACAGCGCCGGCATACCTGTGTCCTGAGAGAGGCTGGCGCTGTAGCTGTCGCTCTCGGTGACGGTGATGCCGTGCTGGGAGCCCACTGTCCTCCAGTCAGAGGTGAGGGTCCGCGCAGGGGTGGACGCCTGGCACTTGGTGAGGGTCCACTGGCTGGAGTAGCGGTTGCGGGTGCTGTGTGCAGACTTCACGCTCTTCCTCGACACGGGGTCTAAGGGACAAAGGTGGCAGAGTCACGGCGGGTCGCTCCCAGAGACGGCCAGGATGCCGTCCCATCTCCCCGGAGCGCTCCCCGCTCCTTCGGCCTCACCGACAGCTGCTTTTAGGCACGGCCGGTGCTGGGGGACAGGGCTGGCACCCCAGCACCCCGCTGCGGGGCAGCAGGAGCACCCCTCTGGAAGGGGACATGCAGGGACCGGCCATGGTGCCCCTGCGCTGCCAGAGGGCACTCGGGGCGGCTGCGGGCAGCGCCCAGCTCGCCCGCACCTGCACCCGCACGCACCCTGCGCTGCTCCCGGCAAACCCACGCCAGCCCCACACGACCGCAGCCGCTTACTGGTGCCGGGGCGGATGTCCGACATGTCGATGAGGGGCCCCGTGTTCTGGATCAGGGCAGGGTGATGCAGCGAGACACCCGTGCAAAAGCTCTGGGGGTTCACCGCCTGACTGAACTCCGTGTCGGTCACCGGCATCGTGGCTTTGTCGTCCCCTGCGGGAAGAAGCTGGGGCTCAGACCTCTTTCTCGAGCCAGGAGTTCGCTGCAGGCGCCTGCTAGCCCCCGCTCGGCACCCCCATGGCGTCCCCAGCTTCCCCGCTGCAGGGAGCCCCACCGGCGCTCCTGGCACGCAGGGACGGGAGAGTGCGACAGTAACTCCCACCGCGGCAGAGCCCGGCCGAGGAGATGGCTGCGGGTGCCGCCAGCGCAGCCAGCAGCAACACGAGGGGAGCGGGACCCGCGGGCACGGCCCTGTGCCCTGCTCTGGAAGGGGACAGCCTGGGGACACCGCAGGCTTCGCGGGGCCAGGCGGGACTCTGGCCCACATCCCTTCCCCGGGCACGGTGCCGGGAGAGCGTGGTGCTTACCCAGCTGCTTGATGCCCTCCTTGTCCTCGATGAGGAGCTGCACCCGAGGGATGTCTATGTGCAGTCGGGGGCCCTGCGGCGGGCCCTTCACCGGCGTGTCGAAGCTGCGGTTATTCTTACTGGGAGGTAAGAGGGGACGCAGACCCGGTGATTACCGGAGAGAGCCCCGGCAGCTCAAGCCTAGCAGGGGCCGGGGCTCGCCGCCGGCCAGCCCACCCGGGGCTCAGCTCTTCAGCTGAGCCGCTCTCCCCAGGCCAGCTCCAGCGTGGGTGCCAGGACCCCCCCGCCTCACCCCTCCCGCAGGCGGGAGCGGCCGGGAGCACAGGGCTGCCATGCTACGGAGGGGCCGACACAGCCTTCGCAGCTCTGAGCCCGAGGTCTGAAACTGGGCTTAAAAGCCCCCAGGACCAGCCCCGCCAGCCAGCACGCCCGGCTTCCCCCCCACCGCCGAGCACCCGCGGCTGAGACCCACCTGATCAGCATTTCGGCCAAACTCTTAGCATCTGCGCGAGAGACACAAAAAACAAGGAGAAAAGGTTTTTGAGAGCTGTTTAGGGCGTAAGGAGCCGGTCCGGGCCCGCGCGCTGTGCCTCCGAGCCCCGTCTCACCTCGGAGCCTCTTCAGCCGCTTCTCCTTCCTCTTCTTGCGGATGATGAAGAGCAGGGCCACTCCCAGCGTGGCCAGGATCACGGGGCAGGCGATGGTAAAGAGCTTCTTCACGTCGTCACCCTCCCCTTGGGCAGACTTGATAGGGGGGATGGTGCCTAGGGCAGAGCGCGGGCGGGCGGTCAGTGCTCCCGGCACCCCCCCGCCTCGGCGGTGCGGCCCCCGCCCCGTCCCCCCACTCACTGCCGTCGTAGTCCAGCGTGGCGAACTGCGCGGTCTCGTTGCCGCAGCCGGCGCTGTTGCAGGCCTTCATGCGGAGCTCGTACCACGTGGCCTCGCGCAGCTCCGTCAGGAAGACCTCGCCGGAGCTGTTGGTGCGGAGGCTCTGCCAGCCCCAGTTGCCCTTGGGCCGGTACTCCAGGACGATGGCGGTGATGGGGCAGCCCCCGCTGCTCCAGCCCTGCAGGTTCAGCCGGGCGTGCGTGGAGTTGATGTGGGTGAAGAGGTGCTGGTCCTTGCTGAAGGAGGGCTCTGCGGGAGAGGCGCCATCAGGAGGGCCGAGCGGAGGGGCCCCCCGCGGGGCAGGGGCGCGGCGGCGCGGGCTCACCTCTGCCGTGGGTCTTGGCCTCGATGATCTCGCTGATGCGGCCAGCCCCCACGCTGTTCTTGGCCGCCAGTTTCACCTTGTACCAGGTGCCGCACTTGAGGCTCTCCAGCTTGAAGGAGCGCTCCGAGGAGCTGATGAAGACGTCCTTCCACTCCTCGCTGTTGTCCACCGAGTACTGCAGCACAAAGCCTGCGGGAGCGAGGACGGGGCCGTCGCCTCCGGGCACGCGGGCTGCCACCGCACGGGCCCAGGCACCCCCGGCGGGCTCTGCCCCAGCCCCCCGGCCGCTCCCCCGTGACCCGCGCCCCGTCTGCCCCCGGGTCCGCGCGTCGCCCGACTCCAGCACGGCCCCCGTTGCTTGGCTTCGCGCGGGGAGCGTGAAACGTGATTGATCGGTGCGAGGCTATAAAGGGAAAGGCGGAATTAAGTAGCTCCCTTGGGAAGCCGCTAGGAAGCCGCTCCTGTCATCGCACGCCGCCTCCTCGCCCGCGATTAAGAGCATTAGGAAGCACGCTGTGTCCTAAACGAACAAACCGGTTACGCTGCCGACAACGAGACGCCCGAAGACGCTGGCCAGGGTTTCCCGGAGAGAGGCTCGCGCATGGGGCTTCGGGTGGGGGATACGTCACCGGTGCCCCCGGGGCAGCGCCCCTCTGCCGCCCTGACTGTTCTGACCTCTGGCTATACCAAACCCCAAACTTTGGCGGCGCATTGACAGATTTGGTTATTTTTACAACTTATTTTGCCAATTCTCAAATAAAAAAGTCAGAGAAGAGCAGGCCTTCTGAGGCATCGTGAGTCGCGCAATGCAGAGCTTGCGGGACCGCTCCGGGTGCCGACGCCGCCCAGGTACCGGTGCGGCGATGCCAAAGGACCCACGCAAAGGGGCGTGTGCCTCGCGGCTTCCCTATGGCCGGAGGATAGGGGTACCGGGACCTTCCCGGGGCGGCGTAGGTCTACCCGCGGGCACGCGCTTTCCCGGCTGCGTCAAAGCCAGCCCCGGCACCTCCGCACCGCCCACGGTGCCTGGCACCCTGGTGCCTGCCACCGGTTATTTATTTATTTTGTACATGCAGCATGTTTTTAATATTTCTAATCCAATTATAACCAAATTTATCAACAGAGTCCGCTGGAGTGAAAGGCTGCTGGCTGGGGAAATTTGCTTGTAATTACTTTCATGCTTTTAATTAATTGTAAGCGAGGTCTCCTTCCCCGCTCCCCCCTCCGCGTGCAGCTGTTTCCACACAGAATTCATGGGATGAATCAGAGCAGAAAGGAGGCTCTGCAAAGCAGGGATGCTCCGGGAGCCCTCCGGGAGCCCCCAGCCTGCCAGGGACAGGGGACAAATCCTGCCCTGTTGGGTTTGGACTTGCACCGGGAGGCATGGGGTAGCCGCTGGGGCTGGCCCTGGCCACCAGCACCTGAGCGATTAGCGTCATGCCCTTCGTTAGCTACTTCAATCGCTGCATCTTGTCCGAAACGCCTTCCGAGCCCCCCGTCGCTGGGGCTGGCGGCCCTCCTGCGAGCTCAGAAGCACCAGCCTTACTCTGGAGCGTTTCCAAGGCGTTCCAGAGAGGGGGAAACTCAGGCGCGGAGACAAACGCACGTGCGCAGCGTGCAGGGGCGTGCCTGAAAACGTGCGTCGCAAGCCTCGCCCCCCAGCGCCGGGACCAGAGGCACCCACGGCTCTAGGACGGGGACGGGCGCTGCGGCGCTGCTGCCGGCCCCGCCGCTCGCAGCAGCCGTACCTCGGATGGAGCTGCCCCCGTTGTCCCCAGGAATCCACGCCAGCGTGATGGACGATGCCGAGGTCTTGGAGACGGTCAGGCGGGGCTGGTCCGGGGGCACTGGGGAGCAGGGAAAAGCCCGTGAGCACCCCGCACGCACCGGCTGACAGCCCCCCAAAAGGGGGAACGCCAAGAAGAGCTCGCGCCCAGCCCCGGGCCAGGGAGAGCCCCTCGCACTGGAACGACCCTGCGGTGCTTCACCCCACCAAGAGCAGCGGACGAGAAAGAGCGCAGGCTCGCTGCACCGTCTGCCGAGATGGAGCGCGCCCGTGCAGGGCGCTCGCTCCCAGACACAGGCGTGGGACCGCACGCACCCCCCGCCAGCGCCCCGCACCTTGCACCAGCAGGTTGACGATGATGGTGTCGAAGCCCCAGGTGTTGGTGGCGGTGCAGGTGTAGTAGCCGGAGTCCTCCGCTTTCACCGAGGGCAGCACCAGCGTGCCATTGGCCTGGATCAGGCGATGGCCATCCACCGTCACGGGGATGGCAGAGTCCTCGCTGCCGGGAGAGGAGAGGGCGCATCAGCCGTGCGTGACACGGCAATGGCGACACAGCCGACACCGACCCCCCCGTCCGGGCTGCGGCAACGGCTGGCAGCCCCCCGCTGTACCTGTCCTTGGTCCACTTGATGGCGGGGACAGGCTCCCCAACCGAGTTGCACGGCAGCCTCACGTCCTTCATCCATGGGGTGGTGACGGTGCCTCCGAAGGAGATGATCTTGGCAGGGGCTTGGGGGCAAGGAGGAGGTCAGCCTGGCGAACAGGCCCCGTGCATGGACCCCCCGACGTGTAACGAGAGCGGAGACCACCCGTGCTGTCCCTCGGCCCCGGCACGAGCCACCCCGGCTGTCCCTCGCTGCAGGCCGATACGGAGCAGCCCAAGCACCCCGAGGGGCAGGGGCCAGCAGAGCCAGGGTGCGCGTCCCCCCGCGAGCCGGCGGCCCCCGCCGTACCTTTCCCAGCAGGCTCGATGGTGACCTTCTCGCTGATGTTGCCGCGGCCGGCGGAGGTGACGGCGGCCACCCACAGCATGTACTGCTGCCCGCGGTTCAGGTGGGCGATGCGGTAGAAGAGCTGGTCGGGGCTGGTCTCGTACTCGCTGGGGGCCTGCGGGGAGGGAGACGGGAGAAGGTGCAGCCTCCGTGAGACCCTCGGCCCCAGCTCGGGCGCCCCAGCAGCGGCAGCGCCGCCACCAGCCCAGGCAAAACAGAGGCCAGAGCAGCACCAGAGCTGTCAGCAAGGAAAAGCCACCTCTGGGCCAGCTGCCCGCAGTGGTTGTCCCCCCCCCACCCCCAGTGTCCCCAACCCAGGGCACCCCTCGTGCCCTCGCGCCCATCCATCCCCAGCCAGCTGGCAAAGGAGGCCCACGGGTCCCCGTCACCCCACCAGGAGCGGTCCCTGGGGGCTCCCTTCGCTCCCGAGCAGCGGTTTGGCTCTGCCTGGCGTTTCTCAATGCCAGCACAAACCGGCTGGTGTCGTAATTTCTCCAGGGAGCCCGGGCCGGAGCCCGAGGAACAGATGGCTGCGACGGCATGATATGTTCCCGGGAAAGGACGCGTCCCCGGCCGCCCGCCGAGCTGCGGCGGGGCCCAGGCGCGAAGGCAAGCCCCGGCCGGGCTGCCAAAAACCCTCTGCGGTTGCAGTGAGCGGCCAGGGGGTCCCCGAAACCCCACGTGGGCTCCCCTCCTGCATCGCCCGCAGCGACCATCCCCGACCCCACGGACGCTACTCCGGAGAGGTCTGGCTCGCAGCCCCGCAGCGAGGCTGCGCCCAAGCGCCGGGGCCCGTCTCCATCGCACCGCGGCCAAAGCCGCCCTGCCCCAAGCACGCGGCGTGGGGAAGGGCTGCCCTGCACGGCACCCGGCCGCCCTGCCAGGGCCTCCCCACCGTGCCGGTGCCGGCGAGGGGATGGGAGCTCAGCAATCCCTGTCGCACGGGAGGGCCGGGGCATTTACGTGTGCAAACACGCGACTGCGCGCAGGTATCCGCGCATTCGCCGCCTTCGAACGTGCACCCTTGCGGGGCCCACGGGTGTAAACGTACCCCGCGAGCGGACCCCTCTATGAATATTGCATCGTATACATAATTTTTTTTTACCCAAATGACAGTTTTGACAAGATGCCAAGAAAACAATATCGCATCCCAGCGGTTTTACCAGTTGCTTTGATGAAAAGATTATGTTGCCCTGGAAACCAGGGGCTCAGATAGTGAAATGAGTTTGAGAAGGAGCTTTTGATAAGCGCTAGTCTGCAGACCTCCCGTCAGCCTCTCCCTCGCAAAGCAGGGACGGGGCCAGGCTTGATTTCTATTTTATTTTCGGTCGGCTGCTGGCATCTTTCCCCTTCTGGAGCGAGCGCCGAGCAGGGGAGACGCCGGAGGAAGGGAACAGGCAGACGATGGGGCCATGGCCTGGCGGAAGGTGCCCACGACTGCCCTTACATCTCTGCAGCGCGTGGAGCCGGCCCAAGGTCTGACACCAGCCCTCCCTCCTGTTCCTGCTCGGCCGGCTCAGCATCCCCCCGGCACGCCCTGGCCATTCCCCAGCCTCGCCCCCGTCCCCGTCACCGTCCCATACCGGCTGCCCCGAGCCGGGGCTGGAGCAGAAGATGGTGTACTTCCGGATGATGCCGTTGGGCTTGGCTGGCGGCAGCCAGGACACCACCACGCTGCTGGCGGAAGACGGGACGGCCTTGATGCCGGCCGGGGGACCTGGAACTGAAGGAGGGAGAGTGTGGCAGAGCTGGCGCCGGGAGGGCTCCGAGGCCTCTGCCCAGCCCGGCAAGGCGGCAGCGCCCCACGGCAGGGCTGGCAGCCCGACTGCGCTGGGGAGGAGCCGTGATGGGGTTTTCGCGCCAGCATCGGGCAGGTACAAGTGGGGATAGGTTTGCAGACAAGCGGTCACCCCGCCGTCACCACACTGCCTGCGGGACACCTCTCCGCGGGTGGCTCGGGTCCCCTGCCGGGCCAGAGGCAGGAGGGTTAACTGCAGCGCAGGCTCTGGTTGAGAAACCCTGATTGGCTTTTAATGGCCGTCTCTGTAATCTGCTCAGCCTCACCCTGCCCAGCTGCGCCTCCCCAGCATCTGGCGCTGCCCAGGACGGGCAGGCAGCGACGCCAGCCCAGGAGCCCAGCAAACGCTCCGCTACCGAGTTAATGGCATTAAAGTAGGGCAGGCAGGGGCGTAAATATTTAAATATCCGCACTTAAGGAGAAGAAAAAACGAGAACGGGAAACGTCCTCCCATGGCTGCACACGGGGGGTTTCCTCCGCGCCCCCGCAGCCGCTCCAGTCCTTCCCTCGCCACTGCAGCAACACAACGCGCCGTGGCACGAGCAAGCGCTCCTGCCTCTGGCATCAGCCGGCAACGGCACGCTGCAACCCAAAGCGAAGGCAGCAAGACCCAAGCGGGCTGGGGCTGCACGGGGCGCTGGCTCTGCTACTGCGGAGCAGCAGCCGAGGACCACGCACGCGCAGCAGGGCGGCACTGGGTGCCTTCATCCCCTCCCGGGGAGGAAAGGAAGAGGAAGGAGAAGCCCTGCCTGCTGCGCAGACACTTCTTTACTCATCGCTAAGGTCGTCTACTCAACGCTCCACCTTCCTACTCGTAATTAACGCACATCGCCACGGTTTATCGGCCGGGGTAGGAGGAGAGCTCCCCCCGCAGCGCCACTTACTGTCCTCCTTGGTCTGGATGTAGAGCACGCTGCTGCGGACGCCGTCGCCGGCCTGGGTGTACGCCAGCACCTGCACGCTGTAGTTGGTGAACTTCTCCATGCCCCGCAGCTCCACTCGCTCCCGCGTGGTCGTGATGTTCTGCATCTCGCCCCACTCTGTGGGGAGACGGGGCCCGTCAGCCCCCCGCCGCCACCCGGCCGGGTCCCCCGCGTCACCCGCTCTCCGCGAGCGCTCACCTCCATCCATGTAGAGGGACCAGAAGATGACCCGGTATCCCTTGAGCACCCCGTTGAGGGTGCTGCGCGGGGGCTCCGACCAGGAGATCACGGCCACGTCCGATGTGATGGAGATGGCCCGCACGTTCTCGGGGGGCTGGCTGGGAACTGAGGAGGGGACGGATAGGGAGGACCATCAGCAGGAGGATGGAGAGGCGGCACACGCCCGGCAGATGCCACGTCCCACGGCTCAGCTGCCCCGACCACACCCGCACGGGACCCCACCGCGCTGCAGCCTGCTCTGCCCCGGCTGCCGGAGCCCCCGGAGCCGGTCCTGCCCGGCATGTGGGGCACCAGGGCCGGGCGAACGCCGCGGTCTGCCTCCGACGTGCAGTTTTGCTCCTCCCGGACCACCAAGGCGGGTGCGACCCCCGTGCTGACGGGGATGGGGAGGCTGCCAGCACACGCCGTGCTTCCCAGCAAGGGAAGAGCCGGCTGGATGCGAGGTAATTAGATCCCATTGCCCCGTAAGAGGTAACTCTAATTTTTATGAGCATTTAAATGATAATACATCACCGTAACGATCCTCTTTGAAAATGATTATTGTTTCATATTACTTAGGTGCAAAAATATAAGCACCGCGTAATTAGGGACGGAGCATAATAAACTAATACAGACAGTCCGTTTGAACAAAATGAAGGTAATATAATTACGGAAAAGACGCTATTGCTAAAACCGGGGCCCTTGAATACCCCAGGAGGAGCGCTAATGCAGCCAGGAAACGATCGCGGTTTGACAGGCTAACGAGAGCCTTAATTAAGTATGAAAAACTGCTGAGCAAACGCAGCGCAAAACTTTTATCCGGTTGTTTTTAAAAGCACCAAGGCCGCCGGCAACGTCTCCCGGATGGAAACCTCCCTGGCACTTCAGCAGCGTGTAAATCCACCTCGGTGCCCTTCTAATCGCGCCAGAAAGCCGGTGCCATCGCCGCGCCGGCATCCTCGCAGCCCAGAGCCCAGTGCCGCTGCTGGGCAGCAACCACCCCAGGACTGCTCGGGACGGGGCAGGGAGCGGCCGCGGGACCCCGGCGGGCGCCGGGACAGCCTTACCGTCCTCCAGCGTGGTGGCGTTGATCTCGCTGGACGACGGCCCCGTCCCCGCGCGGTTGAACGCCTGCACCACCACCCCGTACTGGGCAAACTTCTTCAGGTTGTCCAGCGTGTAGACCTCGCTGTCTCCCGTGGCCTTCATCTCCACGATGCTGTACTGCCCGTTGCTGCCCGGGCTGTTCTCCCGGTACCCGATCTGGTAGCCGCGGATCACCCCGTTCTGCAGCTCCTTCTTCGGGGCCTGAGGAACGGGGGGTGCGAGACGAGGCGGCGTCAGGCAGGGCTACGCTGCCCAGCAAGCACCTCCCGGGGCACTCTTGCCGTGACCGCAGCATCTTTGCTCAACGCCTTTAAACTTTCTCTCCCGTGGCGGCGGGATGTACTGAGTGGCAAAACAGTGATTGAAAAGGGCCGCCAGGTCCTCGGGGGCCACCGCAGAGGAAGGTGCTGGCCGGGCAGCGGGACGCGCTCAGCCAGCGCCGTTCCCGGCCGGAGCAGCCCAACGAGGGGAGGGAAAAACCCCGAAGCCCAACAGCCTTAAAAACGCGCGAGGCCAGGCTAAGATCAATCTTAATGATATTTCTCTGAAGCATTAAGAAATCAATAGGGCTGATTGCAAATTTATGTTACAAAGCCAGGGCGATCCATCTCACTGAAATGCTCTTAAAACGAAGTGACTTATCTTTCCAGGGAATCTTATTTTCCATTAATCTGGTTTTCAGCGCTTAAGGGGAGGGGGGAAAAGCTGGAACCCTAAATTTATTGCCTTACCAGTTCATTCCAAAGTCCTAACTTTATAATCGATTTTATTTTTCATTATGCACCTTTGGAAAAATAAATCCGATTCTAAGTTTTATTGATCTTTGCGCAAACGCTTTGCAACCCAGCGCCTCAGTTTTCACATATTTACCCTCTCTCTCCCCGTGGCCCCCCACGACCGTCCTATGAGATAACGAGCTTATTATAAAACATGATTAATAAGGACCCAGTGCGATGGAGCCGAGCTGCATGCCCGGCCTTCGGGTTTTCATATTGCCTGGGAAATTCTTCCTGGCCCTTGTACCGCTAACGAACTGCCGGGCCCCAGGACAAGCTGCGGCCGCAGAGGCTCGGCACCGCGTCTGGCGCCGCCCAAGCCCCCGCAGCCAGGGAAAGCCCACGCACCGCCCCGGCCCTGCTCACCTTCCAGGTGACCTGGATGCTCTGGGACGTCATCGGCTGCAAGGTGACATCCATCGGAGGCCCGTCGGGAGCTGCGGATAAACAGACCCAGAAGAGCGGTTTGAGAAGCGTTGGGGAAAGGACCTCCTCGCCAGGAAAACGCTCGGCTTCCAGAGAGCTCGGCTGCAGCCCCCGCGCTGCCCGTGGCCGCCCCTGCCCGCCGGCCCCAGCGCGCACACCGCGTGCCGCGAGCGGCACCTGCTTCCTCCGTGCTGATGGTGAGCTCCTTGCTCGGCTCGCTGCGCCCGATCTTGTTGAAGGAGTACATGCGGATGCTGTACACGGAGGCTGGGTGGAGGTCCACGATGTTCGCCTGGTTAATGGTGGGGGAGATGTTGCGTGTAGACTGCTTAAAATCCCAGGAATCTGGAAAAGCAGTGGACCGAGACAGAAGGAGGGTCAGCGCCCGAATCCTGCGGTGCCAAGGGGGCCGCGTGCGGGTAGGTGAAGTCCCCAAGCGCCTCTGGCTTTCGTCCCCGGCCCCCAACCGTATCACCTACCTGACTTGTTCTTGTACTCGATATCGAACCCGGTGATGATGCTGTTGCCGTCAAACCGCTGCGTCCATCGCAAATTCATACTCCGGGCTTTCACCTCGCGGATCTCCAGTTCTGGCGGGTCCGGGGGCTCTTGGGGAGACACGGGCGGGTTAGGGACGACAGGGAGAGAAGCCCCCCAGGAGCAGGGGGATCCTCGCGGTGAGGCTTCGCACCCTGGGGCTTGTGGGGGGGGAATGAGTACCTTGGACGGTGAGCTGGATCAAGCCTCTGTCCTCGCCATAAGAGTTGATGGCGTGACAGGAGAAGAAGACCGAGTCCCCGCGGTCGGCCGGTTTCAGCTACGAACATTTCAGGAAGAGAAGAGGAGCCAATTCAGACTGAGCCCCCCCGAGCCCCGTGCCCCCACCTTCCCCCGGTGTTGCAGCCCGCTCCGACCACCGGCCCCGGCGGGCGCTGTGCCCGCGGCAGCAGGTCACCCTCCAAAGCCCCAGTCCCCTGGCTCGGATCCGCGCTGATCGTTTGTTCTTTGAGATGTCCCTGGTGCTGCAAAACACCTCCGCGAGCACAGCCCGTTGTACGGGCAGCTGAGGTTTAGCGCAAAATCCAGGGGCTGGTCACAGCAAGCAGACGGCGGCTGGTTTTTAATTGGTGTCATTAAAACTAGAAGCCCGGCTCCCCGCGCCAGCCCAGGGCAGCGCTAACTCTTACGTTGGTTGTAAAAGGCCAGGCGCTTCGCCTGGCTGCACCGCAGCGTGCCGGGGCCGGGGGAGACGCAGCCGGTGCAAGGCGCCGTGGGCCGGAGACGCAATCCCTCCGGCGGGTTTTCTAACCGCCCTCCCCGCCAGACTCGATTTGGCACCCTGGAAGCCCGGCCATAGCGCCAGCCTCCGCGACACCCACGGGGGACAAGCGACATCCTCCCCAGGCACCCCCTGTGCCGCCTGCCCCCCTCCACCACCCCAGCAAGACACCCGGCGGCCCGGACGGGTGCAAGACCCCCGGCCCCTCACCTTGAGGGTGGAGATGACCTCGTCGCCGTTGTCCTTGGTGGTGATGGCGTAGCGCATGTTGCGGTCAGGATCGATGACGGTGTCGCCCTTCTCCCAGCGGATGATGATGGGCCGCTCGCCCCGGGCGGTGCAGTTCAGCTCCTTGGTCTGCCCCTTGATGGCGATGGTGGTGTTGGGGTGGGAGGTGATCATGGCCGGGACTGCGGGGAGGCAGGGGGTCACCCGTGTGCCCGGGGGACGGCTCGGTGCCACCTGCGGCCACCCGGCCGCGGCACAGCCCACAGACCCCGCCGGGGAGGCGGCGGATGCGGGTCTCGCTGAGAGGCCACGCAGCCCAAAGCGGAATCGTCTCGCTGCATTATACGGCTCGGGATCATAAAATAATGAAGCAGATAAATTTTATAATGCATAGCATTACACCGGGGTAGACAATAAAACGTGAAAGACAAATAACCAAGCGCACGCGATAATGAAGAGAAAGGCTCCAGCCCGAGACGTGCGGGTATGAATTATTGACTGAGGTTTTACACTCCCGAGGATGAGAGGAAGAATGTTTTCCCTCGCAGATTTGCATAATTCACTCGTATAAACCTGGGCAGAATATAGAGTGCGATTTCCCATCAGCAAGGCCGCCTTTGCATTGCAGATGCCAGAAGTGTAGGGGTTGGTTTTTCCCCATAGCCACCCCAATGTGCAAACGAGGACGGTGGGGAGGCCCCACGCCGCACCCGCCGCCTGACCGGGCTGCAGCACCCGGGCACAACCCGGCGCTGCCCGAGCAGCGGGTGCAGCAGGGTCAGGCACGGCCCTCGGGACGGACGGCGAGTCCCTCTCGCCGCTGGCGAGTGCCCGCAGCCCTGGCACAAAGCTGCCGCCTCCGTCCGGGCGCTCGGGCCACTGGCCTGGCAGTGGCACCTCGCCGCTCCAAGAGCCGAGGCCTCGCGGTGAGCCGGCCACGGCATGCACCGTGCAGGAGAAACAGGCCAGGGGGGGCGAGGGCGGCCAGGGTAAGCAGAAAAAAATGTAATGCATAAACAAACAGCAGCGCCGAGTCCCGCAGTAATATATGGTAATGACGATCTGCAAAGGCAACACACGCTGCTATAATGGGACACAAGAGGCTCTAATGAGCTACGGCTCCTCGGCTTTCCGTGGCAATGTAATTCAATTAACAGCCAAGGAAACCTTTCCTCCTCAGCTGCCCGTATTTGCGGGGTGCAGCGCCGGCACCCACGCGGCTGGGACAGAGCCATGCCCAGCCCCGCGCCCGCTGGCAGCACCCCGAGGGGAGCGCGGCCGCTGGCGAGCCGGCACGGGGACGCTGGGGCAGCGCTCGGCCCTGCCATGCATCGCTGCCGGACCGGTGCTCCAGGGCACGGGAAACCAAGAGCTACAAGAAACAGAGCAAGACTTCTCCTAGCCCTGCCCCATCCCAGACCCAGCCACGCACCCGTCTTCCCCTGGCCCCGACGCCGCTGCCCGCCTGCAGGCCAACGCCGGGGCGAAGAGCGGACGCGGTAAGGGCCGGCTGAGCCCCAGCCTCCCGCACCCCGCCGAGGCAACGGCAGAGCACGGGGACGGCCGGGGGTCTTGCACCCACCCTGGGGCCGGCCGCCGCTCTGGCTCTGAGCACGCACAGCACAGCATAAGGGCACGGGCGGCCAGGTTAGGGTGTCGGCACCCAGTTGTGGCACCATGGGGGGACCTTGCTGGGCTCCTGCCTGCCCTCCCCGGCTCCTGCCACGAGAAGGCCACCGAGAAGCCACCCTGCAGAGTTTGGCAGGCAGGGGGCACCGGGGGCTGCTCCCCTGCGTTCAGCCTTCACTTAGTGCGGGCTGGGGACCGGTGCGGCGCAGAGGGTGTGCGTGGCCGCAGGGGCCAAAGGGGCAGGACAGCCGCGGGGGCATCGGCCCCCTTTTTTCCCAGTGAGCAGCGCCCCGGGAGAGGAGCTCCGTTTCAGGCTCTGCTTTGCTGAAACGCACTTATTGATGTTTGATTAAAAGCAGCTCCTTGGATGTAAACATATCAACTTCTCTCAATTGCTGGGGTCCCAGGAGAGCGGCAGGCAGCCCGGAGCGGGGGAAGCGGCAAAACAAACCAACAGCAAACCCCAACCAGCTGCGCAGGCAGCACGGACCGGGGCGCGGAGGCGGCACCTCTTGTGCGCCGGTACCCGACACCCGCCCTGGAGCGGTTCTGCCACTTGCGGAGGGACAGCATCGCCCAGGACGGGCCGCGGGACCCTCCGAGGGCTGATGGAGGCTGCTCCCGGGCAGCCCCCGCCCCCGCCCCGGGTACAGGGACATCAGAAACCCTGGTTCCTGCCTGCCAAAGCATCGCCCAGAGCCCCGGGTCCACGCTGCTGTGCAGGCAGGCTTCCCTCGAGGAGCGCTTGCCTCCAAGGCTTTGCGCACGCGTCCGTCCTCCCTGCGCCCAGCCGTCCCTGCCAGCGCCGCTGCCGCGCTCCCCCCACGCCCCCGGCCCTTGTTAACACGGCCCCGACGAGCGGCTCGTCCCACTTGCTGGGCAGAGATAAGGCTGGCTACAAAGGGAGATGTCGGCAGCCGGCGCGCTCTGCCGTCCCACGCCCGGCTGGGGCACGAGCCGCTTCGCAGCCTGGTGACAACTGAATGAGAACGGTGACAAGGGTGACAAGGGCTGTGCCTGCCTCCCTCACTCCCCTCTTTCTTGTTTGGAGCCGGCTCTGTGATGTTAATTTGATTGCACCCGTTTCAGCTTCCTTTCTACACTGATTAGCTGAGTTTCACCTGAAGCATGAGATTAATTCACATTGCATGGAAGCAATCAGTTATGCTCTTGCTGTACGGCAGCGAACTTCCAAACACGCCCGTCCCCGCGACGCGCAGGCAGCTGCCGCCCTGCCAGCCCCTGGCCGGACCCGCTCATCGCGGTGCCGGGGAGCTCCGAGCAGAGGAGCCCCCTCCCCAGCGAGCGCGCCGGCAGCCCGGCACAGCCCGCAGGGACCCCCCAAGGACACGACCCTCTCCATCCCTCACGCTCTGCTCTCCACACCCGGGGAGGCCTCCAGCCGTGTGCTAACAGCATTTATCACGCGCTGGTGGTCTCCTCCCGCCGGGCACGCGCCCCCAGCCTCCAGCGTTCGCCGTCCTTCGCGCTGCAGCACACCTGAACGGATGCGAACCAGTTCCCTTCCGAAGGCATCGGGGAAGGGGACGCACGGCCACGCGGGCTGGCTGCCACGGCTGCCCCCCGTCCCCTGCTGACCGACTTTGTTTGGGCTCTGATTAACTCTCATTTAACTGCGTCCGCAGCGGCCTGACTTTCAAGGAAAGCTGGCGCTGATCTCGCTTTAATTAGCCTGACATTTCACTAAACAAACAAAAATCCGAAACCGCAACAAAACAAAGAGCCCCGTATAACGCTTAATTGGCTGTGGCGCTTCATCTACCTATTCATCCAAACCTTTTCAAAGGCTGCGAGGTCTCCGGGAAAAGGAAAAGCACGCGCATAATAAGGTTACGTGCTCTTCAAGTCAGCGAGCAGCCTGTCCTGGGACGCAATTACCGCAGAGAGCGGGGACGAGGCAGCGGTTCAGGCGCCGAGACTTGTGCGCGCCCGCTCGGGATTAGGCGCCTCGACTTTGTACCTGCGCCTCGTTGAAGTGCGTTGTTTGAAGTCGCGCGTTTCCGTTCATCAGTCGGCAGGGTAAATTAGACAGCGGGCAGGGAGGGGAGCAGAAGCCCAGGAAAGCAGAGACTAGGCAGGGAGGGGAGAAGCCCTGGGAGAAATGCCCGCCGATGCCAGAAAACCGAGCGCTTGGCTGGGGAGGGGAGGCAGCAAGGGGGCTGCCCGAGCCAGAGCCGCTCTCTCCGTGCCTCGTCCCGGGCGACTCTGCAGGCGCGAGACCCTCGCCCAGACACGGCGGCACCCGGGGCACCCCCTCTGCCTGGCAGCACCCTGCCCAGGGGACAACCAGGGCGGCGGTGGCTGCCACGGCTCCGTCTGCCGGCGCACTCGCTGCCTCGTGCCCCCGGCGCGGGCAGGGCAGAGTTTAGCCCTGCGCAGCTCTGGAGACCCATGGGAGCTGCCGCAGGAGCGAGCCCGACCGGGCTGGTTCCCCCTCCGCCACCTCCTTTTTAAGGTTTGAATGCTCACGGCGGTGACAATCAAAATAAATAAAGAGGAGCTGGAGATTATGCATTCTGCTGATAGCAACGGGAGAGGAATCCAATAATAAGCGCAGTTCAAACACGGTGTCTGACAACGCTTCCCGGCCCACCCCGCCAAATTAGCCCAGCTATCCCCTTTCCTCCTGTACAGTGCAGATTGATTGCTCCGTTTTATTAAGGACAACGTGTGTTTAATAGGAAAAGGGAAGTGGGTCCCTGAAGGAGGGGAATCGATGCCCTCCCCGTGCCCCGCGCATCGATCGCGGGGATGCGCGGTACCGAGGACAGAGCCAGGCTGGTGCAGCGGGGACCGTCCACGCGGAGCAGAGGGCCGCGCCGGACCGGGCTCTGCTGGCAAGCATCCACCCCGCAGACACAGCCGCCTTCACCGGCACGCAGAGCGTGCGCCCACCGCTGCTCCCCCCGGCCCCTCGCCGCCGCGGCACGGCCCTGGCTACTTACTCTTCACGGTGAGGAACATGGACTTGCTGATGTCTGTGCCCACCCCGTTGCTGGCCTGGCAGAGGTAGTAGCCGATGTCCTCCTCCAGCACGTGGCGGATGAGCAGCGAGCTGTTGGGCAGGATCTGGATGCGGCCCGTGAGGGGTATGGGGTGGTACTGCTGGGGGTTGCCGCTTCCTGGGAGGAGACAGAGACGCAGGGCTCAGCCCAGGCAGAGGAGCGCTTGCGAGGCTCGGTGCTGGGGCGGCCGTGCCGAAAGGGGACTCTCCCCCGCCCGCACGGAGGTCCCCACGCGCTGCCGCGTCTCACCCCTACCTTTCGCGTGTTTCCACATGACTTTCGGAGGCGGGTACCCGTCAACAGAGCAATTCAGCACCCCGGCTTTACCGTAAATGCCATCTTGGTTGTTGGGTTGGACCACGAAACGAGGAGGCACTGAGTAATTTGAGAGAAAAGACGGACGCTGTAGCAAAACCCCCATCAGCTTCTTGCGACTCCTCCCTGCCTGCGGGCACGTGGCTGCTCTGGCCCAGCCCTGCTCCTCGCCCTCCCCGCCTGCTTCTGCACCTCTCCTTCAACCAGAGGACAGCGTTACCCCCCTCCAGCCTTGTATCTTCGCTCCCTGCCGTGCTACCCCTCCGTCACCATCCACCCTCCCGAGCCCGACGTGGCGGCAGCGGCGGCATCGGGGACCGGGCTGGGCTACGCGCGTGGCTGGGTTGGCCCTGCGGCACTCACCCCGCACGATGAGCTGCCGCTCGCGGCTGACCGTGGCGGCGTCGTTGCTGGCGATGCAGGTGTAGTTGCCGTTGTGCTTCAGGGAGACGCTGGAGATCTGCAGGGAGCTCATGAACTCCTTGCTCTCGATGGTAACTCCAGAGCCCGAGAGGATGACGTGCCCGTCCTTCCTCCAGGTGATGTGGATGGGCATGTCCCCGGAGGAGACCACGCAGGGGATGTAGAGGAGCTGCCCGATGGAGGCTGGCGGGAACTCGAAGGGCTGGATCAGCGGAGGGACTGTTGAGGGGAGAGGCAGGGCACGCTGCAGAGCCCGTCCGGGAAAGCCTTCCTCTGGCGGGGACGTGCCCCGAGCCCCGTGCCCCTGCCCCAGGAGGAGAAGCAGCCCAGAAACTAAGGCAGGCTTTGTTCCCACCAGGAACACAGCCCGGGGAGAGCGGAAGGTGCCGCCAAGCACAGGACAGCGGGAAGACGTCTCCCACCCGGCAGGGCCAGCGTGCTAAGAGCAGGACGGAGAAACGCCGACCTCCCGAGCAGAGCGGGCCCTGCTCCGGGGAAAGCCCCGGCCGCAGCCGCCCCCGCCCCGCGCGTGCCAGCCGAAATTCCGCCTCAGCATTTATCTGCTCGCAGAAAAGCAATTATTAGATGGATGCTTTTCTTAAAGGCACTGGATTCAGAACCAGCCATTATCTTTCTGATAACTTAATTAGGCAACCGCAGCATCTCTGGCAATGTAGGAGGGGGAAGAGAGCAGAGAGAGGGAGACAATTAGCTTAACGAGGCTCAGCACCTGGTAGACGAGCTCCTCTTTCTGCAGTCTCCATAATTAAATTAGCAGGCTGCCAATTGTCCCCTCGGCAGAAATAAGCTGCCCTCTCGTCCGGGCGCAGGAGCGGCTCCCCGCACCCACGCCGGTCCCCGGGCTCCCATCCCCACCCCGTGCCCAGCCCAGTGCATCGCGACAGTCTCCGCGCCGGGACGCTGCCCCTCTGCCCGGCCCCGGCAGCTCTGCAGAGCAGCGGGCAAGCGGGGGGCTGCCCAAGCCCCCTGGGCTGCAAGGCACTGCCGGCAGGCAGGCAGGCAGGCAGAGGGGTGCGGGCAGTGCTGGCCTGCCCCTTCGCCGGCAACAGCGACGTGGCTCGAGCTGCCGGAGCCATGGAGCCAGCGCTGCCTGTTTTCCATAATTAATGAATAATTAATTGGGAACGCACTGCAGTCTATCGCAGCGTGGGGATGGGCTTGCGGATCCGCGCCTCTCCCAACACGCCCCACCAGCCGCCTCCGAGCCGCCAGGAAAAGGGCAGGCTGCCTCGACAGAAGAGCTCGAGCTGCCCGCAACCAGAGCTTGCGACTCGCCTCTCCTTCCCGCTTCGTTTCCCACCGCAATTCTTCTTCCTCCAGGGCTTCCAGGCTCTCCCGCGCAGCTGCAGCAGGAGCCGGCCGCAGCTCAGGGCACCGCAGGAGGGTGTCCCTGCCCCGGGCGCCCGCCAAAGAGCCCTGCCCAGCCCTGCCCAGCAGCTCAGGTCTGGAGGGGAGCCCCAGCCAACAGCCTCTGCCTTCCCGTGGGGCGAAGCATCGCCCCGACGCTGCCCCGGCACTGCTGGCTGCGGAGCAGGCGTAGCTGGCGTCAGCACCGCGCTCCCTGAATCGCCGCAGTCACGTGAGCAGGGCTGCGCCAAGCCCCGGGAGAGCACCAAACCCACACGTGATTAATTAAAACGTTCAAAGGTGTCTCTGGGAACAACGAGGTGTCGGGGCACCTTGGAGGAGACCGGGTGCTTGGATCACGCTGCCGGGGCAGCGCAGAGAAGGGGCCCCAGCAGCACCCCCGGGCAGCCGCAGGAGCCCTCAGGAGCGGGGAGGTTTGCAGCTGGGACCTGGGGGACCTGGGGGACCCGGGGTCCCCAGGCCACGCAGCAGCAGCAGCAGCTAAACCCGGGCGGGAGTTTCCCTCAACGCGAGACAGGGAGCGCGGCCGGGGACGATGCCTCGCGAGCGGGGCTGGGGGCTGCCCGCACGTCCCCGCTCCCCGGGGAGCGACGCCGGATGGGAGCTGTAAAGCTTTTACTACCGCGCACTCGGAAAGACGTGCGTAACTCACTCGTGGCACTTGACGTGGTCGCCAGGCACTTGTGGCAATAAAAGCTTTACGTGCGCCGCGCCACCCTGCGCTCCTCGCAGTTACATTTATTCACTCTGCTCCGTGGAGCCAGCCCTGACCGCCTTCCAGGGCCTTTGCGATGCTTTTCCTCGGGCCCTTCATCTGATGGCCAAAGCAAATAAGGAACCCGGCAAGCGGGGCCGGCTGTAAATCTCCGGCAGCCTCGCTGCAGGCAGAATGAAGACGTCTGGCCGCAGCAGAGCGGTGTGCTGCCGGCCCGCACCGCGCTTCCACCCGCTCGCCGTCCTCAGCCTGTCACTGGCCACTAATCGAGGCAGTAAATTCCGATTCGGAAGGGTTCGCTAGCGGTTGCTTCCCAGAATATACAGATCCTCGGCTGAACTTCAGCATCCTACACCCTCTGACAGCACCTCCCAGTGACCGCCCGTTATCTAACTTCAGGCGCAGACGTCCCGAGAGATGCTGTCTCCGCACCAGCCCTGCTCACCCCAGGAGAAGACCTGCATTTGCTCGACTCTGGCCTTTTCCCAAGCCCCGGGGCTCCCGCGGGATGGGGATTTTGTACGAGGGGAGGAAAGCAGGGCTGGCCGTGCCCTGCGCTGCGGACCCGAGGGGAGAGAAGTCCTCCCCACGCCACCCTTAGACAGGTTACCCACCCGCAGCCTCCTCTTCCCCTTGCCCAGCCCAGGAGAAGAGCCTGAGCTAATCAAGCAGTAGCATCTCTAATCAGCTCGACGCGCTCTCTTGCTAACCTGGTTCCTAATAAGAAAATGGTGGATGGGAGGGGAGGGAGGGGGATCGGAATAAAACCCAGTCCCTAAATACCCTGCTGGGTAAGACAGAGAAAGACAATTGGCCAGCTCCGTCCCCAGCGCGGCTGTGTTTGTCTAAATGATTTACTGCAAACACCGAGCCGGCGACGGGCAGAGACGACCCGACAACTCTGAGGACGGGAGATACAGAAGCAGCGCACGCTCACGGCACAATCTCAGCGAGTCACTGGGAGGGAACGCATCCGGCTCAATTCATTAGGACTGAGAGCTCCCTCAATGGGGCTGAATAATTGATGGCCTGGAGAAGCTTTTAAGATGTTCTGTGTGCTCGAAAGACCGAGAGCGCTGTTTTTTTAAAAGCTAACACGCACAGAAAAACATCGGTGAAGGTGATCCGAGCAAAGGTTAGATGCTTTAATACGTTATGTTTACACCGCAAATCTTTGCTCCGTCGCTTGTAACGGGAAATGGATACAGCGTGGCTCGGGGCAGCCGCAGGCGCGCGGGCGGGACCAGGTAGCCGCTCCGGCAGGCGCTGAGCCAGCTCCCGAGGGCTGCTGTGGCGGGAGCCGAGCTCCCACCGGCGCAGCGTTTGCGGAGCACGGCCACCGCCTGGCCGCGGAGCCCCCCGTGCGACTCTCCTCTGCCTCCGTCCCCCAGCAGAGACGGCCCCGACGCAACCTGGACGGCCTCTCCGTCCGACCCGGGGAACGCCTCCCCGCCCGCTTACCTTTCACCGTGACGTGGACGCTCTGGCTGATGGAGAGCTGGGGCTGGATCAGCACACTGCACAGGTACTCTCCTTCATCCATGCCCTTCTGGACGTCCATCAGCTTGAGAGTCCCGTTCTCAAAGACCACTTGGCGGTGGTTATCGGGCAGCAGCAAAGAGTCCTTGTACCACTTGATGGAGTAGTACGGGTACCCGATCACCCTGCAGTTGATGAAAGTGTCCCTACCCGCTACCGCCGTTATGTTCTTCATCGCTCGGATGCTCGGGGGACCTACATATCGGGGAGGAAGGAAGAGGCAGGCTAGGTTAATTCCGAAGGGCAGGCTGGTTGCATGCAGATCTGCTGCTATTTCAGAGCGAGCTTCGCAGGCAAAGGAGGTAACCAGAGCAGCTGGGACCCAGTGTCGGGTGAGGAGCAGGCACGGGCTCCTCTCTGAGCGTGGGTGGGGAAAGCCGCCCATCGGCCGCGACCTCCAGCTAGCGCTACTCGCGCACGCCTACGACGGCGCAGCTACGAACGGGGGCCGCGGGCCTCCATCGCGGCCGCGCTCCAGCAAACCCCAGCCCAGTTTTGCAGGTGCAGCTTCAGCGCCGGGGAAGCTGAGCCCGCAGACCCCGCTGCCGCTCATCAGAGGAGATCGGACGGTGCCTGGAAGCGCAGCGTTGTTTCCGCAACGGGAACCGCGGCCGCCCAGCGCACCTCCAGCCACGGCTCCTCCAGCGGCGCCTGCGGCCACGGGAAGAGTCGAAGAGCTGGGGAGCACTCCCCCGCGGTCGCAGCCGCTCTCGCCTCTCTGAGAGGGAAGCTGCCTGTGTTGCGCCAAGCGTCCTCGACAAGAGCTGCTACAGGAGCCTGACTTCCACCGGCAAACGTATTTCGCCTCCCCCAAAACACACCTTTGTGAGCCTCCCACTGGCAGCCTGAGTCCCCAGTTTGCGGCAGGCTCTCGTGCTGGCTGAAGGACTGGGAGAGCGCTACGGGTGAGCCTTTCGGCAAGAGGCTTCGTGCATCGGTAATTACGTTGTTCTCCCGGCCGCTGCATAAACCAGCAAAGGAATCTAAAGATCAGCCCTATCTGCCTCCTCGTCCTACGGGCGCAGCGGGATAACGGCTTAACAGACACGCAGGATCAGCTGTGGGACGGCGTTTCTGGTACTGGCATGCATTTGGAAAAGGAGCGAGAAAAAAGCAACGAGCATCTCGCTCTGTAAGCGTCTCTTGGCCCCGCTGAGGGACTCATGCCGTTCTGGGGCAAAAAAAGCCTGACTTATCGAGCGACAGCCCATCAGGAGCTGAGAGGGGGAAGAAGGGAGGCGAGGGAACGTCCTCTTTGGAAATGCTGCTCTGGCTTCTCGCGGCTGAGGGATGAACTTGCTCCAAACGTAGCAGTAAACGCCAGCAAAATTCAGACTCTCCTGGGATCCCAGCCAAAAAGCCACGAGATCCATTTCAAACCTGAGACGCAGACAAACACAGCCCTTCAAGCCTCCTTCTCAGCAGACAAATAAATGCCACCTTGTCTCTGTCTGCTCCCACCTGTAAGCCTGGAAGCTTTAATTGCTGATTATTAATGGGCAGGGGCTTACACCACACCCTGCGCCTGAAAGCGCTCCCCGCAACACACCAAGCGACACGCTCCAGCCGTAATAACACGGTGATTAACGCGGCCATGGCTTTTAGCAGACAAAGAAAATACAGACGTGACAAATCAAAGCTCATTTTCCACGATTTCACGTGCTGCCTCATCATCGTTTGTCATGTAGATCCCTGCACCGGCGGGCGCGTTCGCTGCCGGGGAGCCGGGCTCACGCCGGGGCCGGGGGGCGGTTGGGAGAGCACAGGGGGCCCGGGACGCTTCTGTGCCCGCCACCACCTTCTCCGTGCGCGGGGTCCCTCGGGGGGGTGTTTGCCGACCCTGCGCAGACCCCGAGGCGAGGGCTCGGCAGGGCGAGAGCAGACCCCGATGGGGAGCGCGCTGCCCTTGTGCCCCCGCAAAGCCAAGCCTCGGCCCTCCGAGGCTACGGGACTGCTTTGCGCTTCGTTAAACTCCCTGCTTTAAATGGCGGGGAGGCTCAACCCTGCGGGCGGGCGGGCAGGGCAGGAGCAGGGAGCCGGGGGAACGGGGTTGGGGCGGCCGGGAAGAGGAGGGAGAGGTGAGGAGGCGGGATCGGCGGG
>VYZW01015399.1:76622-157027 GCA_013401315.1 Balaeniceps rex
AAAACCAAAAGCCCGGTAAAAGTCCTATTCTGATATTTAAAAGCAGACAGGCACCTCTTACGTTTATTCGCGCTTGGTATTCGGCGCTGCCCACCGAGTTCCGCGCGGTGCACCGGTACACGCCGCCGTCCTTGATCTGGGGGCTCGTCACGTTCATGTGGCTGACGGTGGTGCCGTCCGACATGGTGTACTGGTTGGTGCGGTGCCCGCTGTCCCGCGGGATGGGCTCGTCGTCCAGCGCCCAGGTGACGGTCGGCGGGGGGGCCCCCTTGGCGGCACACATCAGGGAGAACTGCTCCCCGGGGTTGACCACCTTCTCGCTGAAGGAGGAGACGATGCGGGGGGTCCCATCTGGGGGGCACCCGGGGGGAGGGGGGTCAGGGAGCGGCAGCCACAGGCAGCAGCAGTCACCCGCCGGCAGGACGGCTTTGAGCTCCCGCCTGGGGTGGGAGCCCCAGAGGAGAGAAGCCCTAGTCGGCACGACACGCACGGCCACGCCTGCATCCCCGCGGCAGGAAGATGCTGAGAGGGGGCCCGGGGGCACCCTGGTCCATACGGACGTTGGCACGGGGGACACCTGGCTCGGCAGAGCCCATCCCTTGTCCAACCAGCCAGCGAGCTGGATAGGGAGGGGACGCCTGGTGAAAGGCAGCACCTCGGCCCAGGGGCCGGGGCCGGGCACGTCAACCCTTGGTTTGGTCCCTCCCTGTCCCGGCCGCGCTGCATCCCCGAGCTGCTTGCAGTTGGCATGCGCAGCCCAGGACGCGGGCTGGGAGCAGTCTGGCCCCGGGAGTGCCCACCCCGGCAGGTCTCACTGCCCTCCAGCCATGCACAAAGCATCCCGGCGCGCCCCGGGGCTGCGGCGGCTCGGAGAGGGGCGGAGGAAAGCCCCCGCCGGCCCCCGCCCCGAGGAAGCCAGCTCACCCTCCAGCGTGATGATGGAGAAGTCCTGTGCCGTCTGGGACTTGCGGGTGGCAAAGCACTGGTAGGCGCCGGAGTGGCTCTTCTGGGCGGCCGTGATGAGGAGGGTCTCGTTGCTGATGCCCCGGATGGAGATGTAGTCATCCACCACCACGAGGTCCGTGTTGCGGTACCAGCGGATGACGTACTCGGGGGAGCCGCTGAGGGCACAAGAGAGGATGACGGTGCTGCCGATGCCCGTTTTGAGCTTCTTTGGTGTGAGGGTCACACGCAGAGGGTCTGTGCGAGAAAGGGCGAGAGCGGGCGAGGCGTTGGCGGTGCCGGGCAGCATGGCGGGAGGCGTCTCGTCATTACTGTGCTCTCCCTGCCTTTCCTGCCCTGCAAGTGCCAGCCCGACTGCGTGTAAAATGTCACTGCATGATAAGGCAGGTGGCCCCCCCGCCGTCCTCCCTGCTGACAGCCCCTGCTTTTAACGTCAGCCCCGGGGCCCCGGCGGGGGTGCCGGCAGAGCGGGTGTCGTTGGGGAGGCGGCAGGACGGCTGGAAGAAGACGTGGCCGGTGCGATGGGGGACAGCACCGAGCTGGGGACATGCCAGGGCGGCTCCCAGCAGGCTGCCGGTGCCCGGCTGGCGTGTGCTCGCCACGGCACTGCTCCAGGTAAGGCGAGCGCGGTGCACGCCAGCCCCGGCAGCTCTGGTACCGCTGGGATCCTGGTGACAGGAGGAACCGCCAGGAACAAAAAACACGTGATGAATACTTGGCCTGCCCACGCGGTATTTACTGTTTGGCTGGAGCTTCTTTTAGTGAAGTCAACAAAGCAAAGCGCAGATGCACCTAACGCAGAACCGACGTCGCCACCCAGCAGTTTACATCCCCCAGCATTGCTCCGAGTTTTCCCAAGGCCCCTCTCCCCGCCCCGCCTGAAGCGGTAAATCAGGGGACATCTGCGTGATAAACCTCCTGTGAGCGCTCCAAGCACCACGTCGGACACGCTGTGTGGCAGGACGGCGGCTTCCAGCGTGCGATGCGACGTGCTGAAGCGCAAGGCTCGTAATTTATACGGCTGTATAAAACCTTTAAGGCTTTATCTTTATACTCAAGAAGGCTTTATCAAGCCAGGCCCCAGGCAGCAGGACAGAGGTGTCCGTGCCGCCGTGCCCCGCTCCTGCCCGCCGGCTCTCACCTATGACTGTGAGGGTCCCCGTGACCTCTGCGGACCCGAAGGTGTTGGTCACCTCGCAGATGTAGGTCCCGCTGTCCTCCACGCGCAGGTCACTGATGGTCAGGCCCGTGATGCGCTTGGTCCAGCGGCTGTCGGCGGGGAGCGGGCGCCCGTCCTTGATCCACCGGACAGCCGGGTTGGGGTAGCCCGAGGCGATGCAGGGCAGCTCCAGCAGCCGGCCCGCCTTCACCTCCCTGGACTGGAAGCTGTCTAGCATCGTGGGGATGGACTCCGCCGGGTCTGGGTTCGGAGAGGGAACAGGCTCACCCGGCGAAGAGGAGGCGGCGAGGCTTCTCCTCCCCACAGGGACACCAGGAGAGCCCCTGGCACAGTGACACCGGTACCACCGTGCCCCCTCGGCATCAACCAGGAGAGAGCGGCTCTCCCCGCCCCCGTGAGCCGGCGGCTCTGCCGGGCAGGAGCGCGGGATGCCAGCCACATCCTCTGCTGGGCACGGGGCCGGGGCAGGCAGGGGGTGGCCTGTCCCACCCGGCACGGCCCTCGGCGCCCGGGGCAGCAGGCTTGCGGGGCGGTGGGAGGGAAATACATCTTACTAGCTGATAGGACGAATAAACTCAGCACCGGAGGAATTACTCAAGGTGACACCTAATTGGTGCAAAATACACAAATTCTGTGGCACATTTCAAAATTTACAAGCAAAGGGGCCCATCAGGCAGCTGGGAAAGGAGAAAATTAATCACCAAGTCTCAGGCGTGAAATTAAATTCCAGGGGAAAGAAACCTCTTTCATTACTCCCAAGCAGAAGTAAAACGCCGTGACGTGTAAATAATGACAGCGAACAGGAGGGGACCGGGCCAGATCGAATGCGCACGGAGAGGGGACAATAGCCCCGGCAGCTGCCCACGCTCCTCGAGGGCCGGGCGGTATGACGGCCACGCGTGGGACCGGGACCCTCGGGCCTCCAAGAGGCTGGGGCAAGGTCAGGCAAGCCCCAGCCCGGCCGTCCCGGACCCCTTGCCCACCTCCGTGGGGTTAATTCGAGGAGCCAGCGCGGGAGCCACAGCCCGCACACCCGAGGATGGAAAAAGCATATGGCAGAGAGCAGGCGCGCTGCGGCTGAGTGGCGGGAGCGGTGACGTGGCTGCGAGTCGGGCGAACTCCCTCCCGAGTGGAGTAATTTGGGCAGTCAGCGGAGCCAGGAGTGCCCCGAGACACCCGGCACTACGGACTGCGCTGCCTGCGCTGCAGTATCGCTTGCATCTTCGTCACATCGCGTCAGGCTGCTCACATCGCGGGCTGTCACATCGCATCGCACCGCGCCCCATCGCCTCTCGCTCGGGGTGCCGCGCGGCGCTGCCGCTCGCCACAGCGAGCGCCGGGGGGGCTGCGTGCTCGGGGGCGCATGCGAGGCAGCACGAACCCCCTGCGCAGCCCCGACGGGACCTCCTAGCCCCGCACCGGGATGTCCTCCCGCTGCGGGGACGGGTCAGAGCGATGCCATTGCTTCCCCGGGGAAACAGGCACCCTCGCGGGTGCAGGAGCCACGCCGGGCCCTGTGGGGCAGGGGTCCCCCATGCCAGCGTTGCCGTCAGCCATGTGCTCACCTGAGACCGAGAGCCTGGCTCCGTTGCTCTGCCGTGTCTCGCCGCTGTACTTGTGCTTGGTGATACACCTGTAGGTGGACAAGGCATCTTCCTTCTGCACGTCCGATATGTACAAACCTCCATAAGAAGTAATAAAAAACCTATTTTCTGGAGACACAAAGGGAGGAGAAGGGTGAGCGAGCCGGCCCCGACCCAGCGTATCATCTCCCAGGCTCTCGGCACCCGGGTCAGGCAGAGCCCTGCCCTCCGGGAAGGCACTGGAGCTGTGGGCAGGAGCCGGGCAGGCAAAGTGCGTCCTTCCTCCGCCTCCCCGCACCCCGACTGCACTGCGGCGCAGCCTCTGGCTTCACCTTGGGGACTGAAGCTTCAGGCAGGCTGGCGAAGTCGGGCCAAAACGGGTGAGCAGCAGCGCTTGCCTTCGCAGCCGTGGGTGTGCAACAGCGGTCGTGGGCGTGCAACGGCAGCTGTGGGTGCGCAACGGCCCGCCTCCCTCAGTGGCGATGCTCATCCTGCGGCAAACACGCCCGCCCAGGCGCAAAGATGGGCTCGGGGTGTCCTTACACGCCCCTCCGCTCCCCGGGGGTTGGATTCAGGGGGTTCAGCTGAGGCAGCCTGCCCGCAGCCCTCTCCCCTCCCTGCCCCGGCCGGCCATCGCAACGAGCTCTGGGCTGGCCACGGAGTCACAGCGAGGCGGTGGCTGCAGAGGGCAAGGAGAGCGCGTGGCACGATGCTGCGCCGGCACGATGCTCTGCCACACCGCGCTGCATAGCAACGCGGCAATTAAAAGTGAATCCGTCCCGCTGAGTTAATAATTAGCTTAACTTACTTAGAAGCATGTGAAAACAAATAAGGGCTTGAGCTGATATTTGAGCGCTGGGGGAGGACGGCAGGAGAGCCGGCAGGGCTGCACAGCCCTGGGCGGCGCTGCCGGAGCAGTCCCCTCCAGCCAGCGGGTTCTGGAGCCCGGCGCATGCCGGGGCACGTGGGGAAAGAAGTCTTCGACCCGCTCACAAAGCCAGCCTGACCCCTATAACTCATCACGAATATTAACAGTAATTAACAGGAACAGAAAGGCCTGCGCCGTGGCACAACTTCGCGGCCCCATGGAGAACAGGGTGAGCAGAGGCATAGGAGAGCAGCCCCCGGCCCACCCCTTCGCCCTGCCCCGCTGCCGGTGCCAGCGGCGAGAGGAGCCTTGGAGCCCGGTTTCTGCAGGGCCTTTGGGGTTTCTCCCGGCACGAGCCGCCACCAAGCCTCAGCTGGGACAGAGTGGTCCATCTGCTCGGCCGCGCCGCGCTGCCAGCCAGCCCCCCGCCAAACACAGCAAATGCAGAGGAACAGAGAGTAATTAGCGGAGCTGAGCGTTCAGAGCTGAAACCTTTACACCCAGGCTGTACATCGGCAACGGCTGCAAACGGCTCCTTCGAGTCCTGCACCCCGCTCGGTGAACCAGGACCTAGTGGCTGAGGAGAATCAACTGTTTGTCCTTCCAGCGCCTTTCGGAAGCACCTGGATATTCTCGATTTAGGTGGAAGAAAGTGCCATGCTTGAACACGTAAGAGCAGAAGGAACACGGGTGGAATTTGGGAAGCAAAGGCACGCGCTCCCGGAGCAGCCTGGCTCCCCGCCGCCGGGGCAGGACCGCAGAAGCTTCTCCCTGCCCACAGCAGCAGCGCTCGAGGCCGCAGACCGGCAGAAAACAGGGCTCTCACCCAGGGAACCGGAGCACATCCCCGGCACGAGCCAAGGCGACGGCAGCCCTGAGCTCTGCTGGCACTGCCCCATTCCAGCCGCGGCTGAGCTGGATGTGCGTATCTGACTCTAATTGCTTGATACGAGAGCGCTGGGGACTTTAACCAGCAAAGAAACAGCAACCTTAATAAAACGTGAGGCTAGCTGCGGCTAACAGGAGGGGGAGGTAGCCACCGGGCTGGCAGCCCCACGCACATTCTGGCTGGAAGCAGCGGGAGCGCAAACCGGCAGCCCCACGGGGTGCCACGGGCACCGGGGAGGCCGTCTGCGAGCCTCCGCATCACGGGACCCACGTCTCCATCCCTGCTCAGAGGGGTCAGGGCACCCCAGCCAAAACCTCAGGTGCGGTTTTACCTCCACGCTAGAGCATGGCGACGCCAGCGCAGCAGCACGCGCACCGCACCAGTATGCAACTGGGAGCGGATGGACAGCGGCGCGAGTCCTGCGCTCTGCACCGCCCATCGGAGGCACTGAGGGATTCGTGCCAACCTCTGTAAAAGGGAAGGGGGGAGCGGTCCCGCAAGCACAACTAAAATAACATGCAAATCAACCATTAATTTTGCATCTCCCCTCGAACCAGTAAGCGAAGGGCATTGGCTGCACTGGAATTTGAGGCGGGGGGAGCCGGTTTCCACGGTAACAGGGGCCGTATTTTGCAAAGTGCTCGGCAGCCCCAACTGGCCTCCCCCTCCCGCAGGCTCGCGCAGGCACGGTGGTGCGTGGTTAACCGCAGCCCTGTTCGCGGGCGCGCTGTGCTCCTCCTCTGGAAACAAAGCCTCGCAAGAGCTGGCGCGCCGCGCCAGGAGCCGGCGGAGGAGCAGAAAGCAGCGGCGCTGCGTGCCCCCCCCGGGGCCCGGGCCAGCAGCGGCAGGGCCCACGAGAGCCAAACTCCCGCGTGCGGCGAGGCGGAGGGGAGCGGAGCCCCGAGCTCCTGCCCGGACGGCGGGAGATGGCGAGGAGAGCGACGCGTGGGAGCAGGCAGGGCGAGAGCGTTGCTGGCCAGGACGGCAAACCCAGCCCTGCCTGGACCTGCTGGAGCTCCCCGGCTTTCACAGCCCGCACGCCCGGGACCAAGCCTCCGGGACGGGGCTCGGGCCAGAGCGTCAGCCCCAGAGAGAGGAAGGGGCAGGAGACCTGCAGGTTTTAGCACCCACCTCCCTACCACGCAGCGGTGGGAGGCACCTGCCCCCTGCAAGCCACGGCTTTAAGGATGCCGTTACACAAAATGTAAGGTGTGCAACCTGACAGCGCAGCTTCCGCGGTGGGTTTTGTGGGTTTGGGTTTTTTTTTTTTTTGAAAAAAGACAAGTAACTCCATCGAGGAGCATTGCACGGGTTCAAGGGAGAGATGCAGGGCAATAATTGATGTAAATAGCTCTGACAGAGACCCCACCGAAGCGACTTATTGCTGAGTTTGCCAGCGAGATTAACATTGAAGGTCGCTGAGTAAAATCAGATCTTTCTGCCGGCCAGGAGGTGGAAAAGCTTTGGGGGAAGCGGAGGATTAAGCGCATCTGTGGCCATGCCGCAGCGATGTGCCTCTAACAACTCTCCCAGCTAGACTCGAGGCGCTGCCTTCGGAAACGCCTCACCAAAGCCCCCGCGCCCCTCTCGCCAGCCCCGCAGGGGAGCAGTGGGGCAGCCAGGAGCCCCGCCAGCCCCCGGGACCTTGCCCCCCGCCCAGGGAAAAGCACGAGGGCGAGAGGTCTCTCCCACGCGGCAGGCGTTCGGAGGGGCTCTCAACATGTACACGCGCATGTTTGCCGTTACCGAAATCCTCTGCCGCCTCCGGCTGCCTGTGGTGGCCGTGAAACTCCCGCGTCAGTCCCAAGGGCCTTCCAATTTCGAGAGAAAAATTACGGTCGATATAGGTTACCAGCTACTGCTCCATCCAATATAGATTTGTAAAAACAACGGGGTCAGGGCTGCAGGAGAGAGCACGTTTTAGAGTTCATAAGACTAATGAGATAACTTTCCCTTAGTACTCCGGGGCCGATATTTCCTGACGCACTCTATTTTAACTGCCGGAGAATCAATAGGTGCCACCGCTTATGAATTAGCCGTACTTTGAGCACATGCACCCCAAGGCATCCCGGACAAATCCAATAACTGCTCGGTGCTATTTCTGGCCACGTTTAAAGTGACAAACGCCTCCCGGGGGGAGGCATGGAGGGGGAAGCCCCAAAGAACAAAGCCCGTGATTTTCCGCCGCTGCTGTAGTGGCACTTTTCCGCCGCGGCTGCTCTTCCAGGATGCCATTTGCCTGGCATGGGGCTTGCCTGGGGACGAGGAGCCTCCCTAGGGCAGGGCAGCAAAGCCAGCCAGCACGGAAACTCCTGCCCGCCACCACGGCATGGCACGGCACGGCACCGCTCGCCCCGTCCCTCTGCCAGCTGCAGGATGGGTTGCAGGCACCTCCCGCCCCAGGACGGCCCGAGCGGCGGGACGCAGCGCCCGGCTGGGCACACCAGCGGGTGGCCGGCGGTGGCCGCGCACCAGAGCTGCCTTTCATCTCCCAGCTCGGTGCCACACCAAATGCCAAGAGCAGAGGGGGCCTGGACTGGGCGCCAAGATTAAAGGTCCGTCCATCCGTCCATCCATCCATCCCAGACACGTTAAAGAGGAACCACGACTCGAGCGCGATGCAAATTTAATAGGAGCTGCGCGGTATCTGACAGATTTATTTACATGTTTGCCTGCAGTCGGGATCCCAGGGGAGGCGTAAGGCAGTCACGGCTCCCCAGCCCCTTCAAAGGCAGCACCTCCCTCCCGCGCAGCCGCGCCGCCGTGCGCCCAGCTGAATGTCCCCACCTTGAAGGTTCGCGGGCATCTGCAACGCAACCGACGCCGGCTGAGCAAGGAAGGGGGTCAGGCTTTGCGCCAGCGGGCTCCCTCTCCTCTCTCTCCTCCTCCTCCTCAGTCCGGAGGAGCGGCCGTTCGCCTGACGAGAGCACTGTGCCCCAGAAACCTTGTCCCACGAAGCTGCGGCAGCTGGGGAGGGCACAGCACAGGCAGCTGCCTGTTCCTGGGGCCTGCCCGCACTGCCCTTTCCCCGGGGCAGCTGCCTGCAGCCTGCTGCCTGCTCCTACGGGCACTGGAGGCTTTGCCAGGAGCCTTCCTCTGCAGACCTGGAGATCCAGAACCCAACGCGGCCCCGACGCAAGCCCTTTCCCGGCCGCGGGCAGGAGCGTGGGCAGGCACGGGCAGGAACGCCAGCCACACGCCTGCCTGCTGCTGCTGGAGGCTGCGGAGCCAGAGCGGGGGGAACAGCAGAGGAGGGGTGGAAGTCGGGGAGTCGTGACGGGCTTTCTGCCTCCCCTCCTTAATCTCCTTTATAAGCACGGCTCCATCTCCTCCCGTTACAGGATTAACACCCATCTCTCATTCTCCTCTTGCGACAAGATTTTATTTCTAATTACGCTGTAATAAAACCGGGCGCACTCCCAGGGCTTCTTCCAAATGACTTGTCGGCACTCGGCGAGATTGGATCCCGCTCGGGCCCCTTGCCTGACGCTCATTAGGCATGCATGAGGGAGAGGCTTTGAGAACGGAATTGCATTTAAATGGCTTTTCTAAGAGGGAGATGAAACAAAAAAGAGAGAGGCAAAAAGCAGGCGAGGTTTAAAAGGAGGACGTCGTCGTCACCTCCCCGTCACACTGCTGCCCAGCAGCCACAGGGCCAGGTCCCCGCTCCTGGGTGCCCCAGGGACCCCGCTGCAGCTGGGCACGGGCGCAGGGCAGGGACATGGCCTCTGGAGCCAGAGATTTTCCTGGCGAGGCTTAGGAAAACGCACACCAAAACAAGTAGGGATCGGTAAAACCAGATGCTGTCGTCGGCAATCCTACCGCCGGGGAGCGAGCGGCCAGCACGTGGCTCACGCGCGCGCCAAGCGGGGCACCGGGAGCACCGCGGCCAGACCCACCCTTCCCGGACCTCGTGGCTCTCACCAGCTGCTCAGGTGCAATCCCCGCTGCAAAAATTAACCACCAGCAACACGACAAATAGCTTCCAGCGGAGCAGAGGAAGTTAATCTGCTCACGGACACTCACATCGCAGGGAGCGAAAGTCGGCGAATAAATTACTGCCTTCGCCAGGAACGCGCCGGGCGGGAATCACCCTGTCAAAGCCCCCCCGCCCCGCGGCGCCCCTGCTCTCCCTGTCCTACAGCACGCGTTACCTCCCGAAATCTTACAGTCCGTGTAACAATTAGCATCTCTGTCACTTTGCTCTCGGTGCGACGGCTTTACCATCTGCGTTTCTCTCTCCCTAGGCAATGGAGGCGTAAGAGAGGTTCTGGGTTTGGGCACGGGAAGCTTTCGGGGAGGGAAAGCGAAAGGCTGCGTTCCGGAGCTGCGAACGCAGTCCAGGCAGGTGCTTAAGGAAACCACGAACGTTGGCCTCGTTTCACCTGAGAAAATGAAAAACGCTGCCGGCACCGTGCTATTTCATACGCGTGTCGGTTCCACCGCGCTCCGAGCAGCGGCTCCAGACGCCTTCCTCCGGTGCTGTCGCCGCTGCCCGGACACGGGCTCGCGGGTCGGCAAACTTGGGAAAACAGGCGTTAAGAAAGGTCTCTTCCCATCAGTGCCCTCGGAAGCCAGGCATCCTGCAGGGCGGGTAGGAGGTATTAGATCACGAGTGATTATTCAGCAAAGGACCGGCCTCGCGAGTCATCTTCCTGGAAGCAAACCCAGAATTCCGCTCCCCCCAGAATCGCAGAAGCGAGGGCAGAGTTTGCCTCTCCGGGCTTTAATCCGCCTCCGCGTCACCGGGACTTCTCGCGGGCGCGCGCGGTGAGGACGGGTCTTCAGGGACGCTTGAATTTGTTTGCATCGGTTACTTAGAAAGCGACGCACTTTCACCGACGCAAACCGAGGGGAGGAACTGCCCCGGTGCGGGGCAGCGCTGCAGAGCGGGGCTGCGGCCGGGGCTCCCCCCGGCACCGGCCGAGCTGGCACTATCAAAGGAGGAGGAGGAATTAATCTCCCGAGGTGGCCCGGAGCCGTCTAATACCAGCAGAAAATTACAGAACAGGATGAAGAGCATTACAAAATGGATAGGAGGGGACTAGAGATTTCCACGGTTAATCCTGTTAACGAGACAATTTCTTATCAAACTCATTATATGGCAGAAAGCGGGGGTGGGGGGCTGGGAAAGAAGGCTGGCGAAGGGGGGGAGGAAAGGCGACGCCAGGCAAAAGGCATCCCCGGGCGCACGGGGGGCCGGCAGGAGAGCACCGCGGCTCCCCGAGCCCAGCCCCCGGTGCTGCATCTCCGTACCACGCGCGCCGCTTCAGCGAGGATTGTATTTCTGTTTCCGAGGGAGCTAAATATTACTGGAGCGGCATTTACCACAAACCAGTGCCGTTTGCTACAGATGCATCGCCGGTCCTCTCCCAGCGCTCAGCTGCAGCGGGCAGAGATTACGGCAGACATAAAAAAAATATAAAAATCCATCGAGATAACGCTCATTTCAACAAATGATTTTTCTAGTGTCGTTTTTTTTAACCTCCCATTACGACGAGCCTCGTTTTCCGCGAGGAAGCAAAATGAAAGGCTTCGGGCCACGGGCTGAACGCGTGCGTCTGCCTTCGCTCCGGCGTGGGCCGGGGGCTCGGGGAGGCAGCCCGGCGGGGCTGGGGAGCCGGGCAGGGTCTCCGGCCGCTGCGCCCTGCCCGCTGGCAGCTCCGTGCCACGGCTCCCGCAGCTCTGCCCGCCTGGCACCCGCCGAGCTAGCGCCTGCCTCCCGCTCAGCCACGCGAGAGCAAAGCGGAGCCGCCTGGCACGGCAAACTGCCGCTGCCGGTGAGGCTCGGCGATTCCTGAGAAATTTCAGCACGTTCCCCCCCGGCCCCTCCACCTTCTGCCCCCGGGAGTCGCGGGGGCTTCGCTGCGACATTGTGCGCAGCGTTCCTTTTTTTTTTTTTTTTTTAATTTACTATTTAAAAAACCGCGGAACTAGTCAGATTTCATGCTAATGAGACGAGAATCTGGATCGAGGACTGTGCAAAAATTTGCATCTCAAAGAGGAAAACAGGAAGTCTCTAAGAAAGGAAAACCCACCGCCGAGGCAGCGCGCGGTCATAATTAGGCTAATGCTGTCTCTGTTCTGTCAGCTCATTTCCATCAGCCCCAGGGTAACAGGGACAACAGACTCCTTCACCCCCCTCGCCGCGGCACCGAGACGCGTTCCCCCGCCACGGCGCCCAGCCCCGGCGCAGCCAGCCAGGGCCAGAGCCGGCGCGAGGGGTGCTGAGAGCCAGGCTGGCGGCGCAGGATGAAGCACGGCGCGGGGAGCGCCCGCTGCCCCGGGAAGGAGGGTTTGCAAGAAAGGATGCGCGGCCGGAGAGGCTTCTCCAGCGGGGCCGCCGACGCCCCGGGGCCGCCGACGCCGCGGGGCCGCCGACGCCGCGGGGCCGCCGACGCCGCAGGCGCGCACGCCCACCCGAGCGAAGAAGATATTGCAGCATCCTCGTGTTGTCTTGGTCATAACCTCCCCATAACCACAGCCTTCCCCCAATGGCCCCACGAGGCGCCCCAACCCCAACCTGCCCAGACCAAGGTCATGGTGAACGCACGGCTCTGCCCGGCCACAAAGACGGCCCCGGCTCCCACCGCCCGCCTTGGCACCGGCCGCCGAGCAGAAAGCGGCGGCACAGAACAAGCGATCGTTGTCCCCCATTTCGAGAGGGGCTCATTTGCAGCGTTTCAGCAAATTTCCCCTGATTTTTTAATTGGGTTTTGCTGCCGCTGCAGACACTGCTGTACAAACAACTCTGAATAGCTCTAACCAAGATATTTGCTCATAAAAATCCATCACGGCCGCCAAGAATGACAGAAATGGAAAACGCCTAATGAAAACAAAGGGGAGAACAACAGGTACTTCAGTCCTTTGCCATCCATCAACAACCTCGCGTTATTAAAAATACGGGAGGGAAAAAAATCCTCACGTCTGCAATCAAAGCTTGAGAAATCTTGAAAAGACAAATACCCGCGTTGGAGGAAACTCTTTGCCCCCACTTCAGTCTGCAGGAGTTTTGCCGTAATTATAAGAAGAGCAAGGCTACTGGATAACACAAGAATTATTTTCCCCACTTACGTTGTCAAATGATCGTTTTGCCCTGCAGTGAAATCTCAATAATTATAATGCCGAACCGCGAAAGAACAAAGAAATAAAAAAAGCGGTGTTTTCTTCCAGGGCGCGGGGGGAGGGGGGAGAGCCGCCATCGCGGGACCGCAAGCGCGTCCTTTCTCTAATTATCTTTCTCAGGGCCGCGCATCTCTCGGCCAAGCGGCAAGACGCCCTCGACTGCCTGCCTCTGCGGTGCGAGCAGCCAGGCGAGCCCCCCCGGTGAGCGGGGCCGCTCCGGTGCCCCGGTAACTTCGTCAGACGGTGGGGATCGCGCGGACAGGAGCGGGCACCAACGCGGCGGAGCTTCCCCACCGAGAAATCAGCTCTTTGGGAGAGGCGGGAGCCGCGGCACTGCGGCATCGCCCCTCATCCTCCCAAGCCCCCCAGCTCTGCGGGGGCCTCCCCACGCGGGCTGGCGAGGGGGCTCGGCCACGGCACGGAGGAAGCGCCGGCTGCAAAGCCAGCCACCGCGAGCCGTGCCTTCGCACCCGTCGCGACGCCGACCGCGAGGGGAGATAAAAGAGAAAGGGGACAGGAAAGGGGGGGGGTGAAGGAGCCGAACGAGGAAAACAAGACGACAGAACGCTTGCTCCACAGCCCTCGGCTAAATTACAAACCAGTTTACTGAGGTGGAAAGCTGCAGTGAGCTGAGGAGGAATATGTAGAAACCATCTGCAGATTTAAAAATAATCTATTTTACGATCGCCCTCGAACATATTCTTTTGCAGAAACCAAATAGGATTTGTTGTTGTTGTTTTGTGCAAACTGTTAGGGAAAAATTACTAGAAACATGCAGGGGGTTTTGCCTTCTTGAGTACTGAGAGGCTAAATATGCCCTTCCTTATGTTTAGAATAGTAACAGTCATCTTAAAATTAACTCGGTCTGCATCAGAGCTTAAACACAGTTGCAATTCAGAGCCTGCAGGAAGCAGGACAAACCTGCGCTGGGATGGCGAGTGCTTCTCGCTGACAGATGTCTTCCTACGTACAGCAAATATAGGTCGTCTTCTCCTACCCAGAGTGCCGTACGTCTTCATTAACCAGGCCACGAGCAGCATATGTAATGATTTTTTGCAGCTTGCTAAGTAAACCTTCCCTTGATTAGGCAGAGGGAAAATAAGATGCACGCGTAAGGGAACCATCTCCTCCTGAGCCGGCTCCCTCGCTCCGGCCGCAGCAGCCGGCGCAGACCTTGCGCCGCGGCCCCGGTTGTTATTTCACGCTATGAAATGCGGCTAATGAGATCAGAAGGGTGCGGAGTCACGCCTCGCCCCTGCCGCCGAGCGCGGCCAACGGCCTCACCCCGGCCTAGCCCAAAGCTCGGCTTTACCGACGGCAGCCAGAGGGGGTTATTAAGCTTTACAGACTAAACCTCGCTCCTCCTTGTAAGCCACTTCGGGATTAAATTATCTCCAGGCTCGGGGAGCCAGAGAAAACGAGCTAATGAAATTCCTGCTGCATTATGATCGGTCCTGCAGAGCCCTCGGCAGAGGGGCAGTTGGCGCTGGGATGGGCGAGGGCAGGCGGCAGCGCCCGTCGCTCTCGGGGTCCCTACGAGAACGCATCGGCGAAGGTGAGCACGCCGCCGGCAGCGCCTCCTCCAGCCAGTCCGTGCGGAGGGAGCAGAGCCCGGGCTGGCCACGTCTCGGCCCCGCTGCCACCGTCCTCGGGTAAGGAGAAGAGGAAGAGCTGGGTGAAGTTTTACAAGACAGCAGCCGTGCGCCACCTGAACGAGGGCATCCAGCGAGCACCCAGCCTTCGCACCGGTCCTCACGTATAGGGTGCTCCGAATCTGACAGCCCATCTTTAAAACCCCTTGAATTATCATAGAATCATTTGGTTGGAAAAGACCTTTAAGATCATCAAGTCCAACCGCACAGTTAGGGGGAAGGGAGAGCAGAGGCCAAGCACGCGGCCCGATCCCCTTACAGACCGCGTTTCTACAGACAGAAACACACTTGGCAGGGCAAGAACAGCATAAACGGATCTATTCGCAGAGGCCAAAACGCTGATGCTGGGGATGCTCTGACTACAGAAAAAGAGAGCGGGAAGCTTCCGAGAGCCTGCGGGGGAAGGTCTCGGGGCCAAAAAGCTCCCTCTGCAACATGGAAATCTGCAAAAGTGCCACAGATCGCTGCCCTGCACCAGGCTTAAACGGATCCTGCTAAAGCCAAGACCTCGTTTTGATCCGACAAGAAAACCCAAAAGCCTCGCAAAAGGAACTCCTGTTGCCTAAAACTCGGGAGTAAAGTGGAATGACCCCACGCTGCCGTGCGCTGCCACGGCCCCACGTGTCCACGCAGGCACGCACGCCGCGTCCCCTCCTCCCCTCCCTACCACTCACTAGGGGAAAAAAATCAGTGAATGCGACTCGAACAAAGAGCAGAACTTCCTCCCCGCTCATTAGTGCTGGAAAAGCGACAGAAAAAAAATCCCCAGGACATAACCTCCTCTCCAGCTCTGAAGTCTCAACAGCTTGGAGAGGGTGGTTGAGTTTATTCTTTGCCTTTCGCCTCGCTCAAAGGTCCGCAGGTTCTCATCGCGAAGGCGCCGATAGGAGCCTGTGCCCACAAAGGCACCCCCAAAGCCACCGGGCCGTGTGCTGGGTCTGCAAAAGCCCGCCCTGGGGCAGGCAAATTCCTGCCCACGAGTCCCTCCCACGGGCACAGCCCCGTCACCGCCTGCCTTTGGGGGCTGTTGCAGCGACCCTTGCCAGCCCGCGGCACGCTCTCGCTCCTTCCTCCCCTCGCCCGCCCCGCTGGAGCGGGTGACTCCGGAGGAAAACCACCTCTCCTCGCCTTCCTCAGCTGCCCCACGGCCAGGAGCGCTCACGGGGGACGGCAGTGGGAGAAGAGGGGGCTGCTGGGTCGGATGGGGGCATCGCCCGCCCTCGCCTCCCATCCGCTCCCCGAGCACCACCGCTCACTGCTAACAGCGAGCCCATGGACCACCTGCTCCGTTCACCCATGTTCCAGTGCCGAAAAGGCTCGGAGCGCGACCGGGGAGCCGCACGCTTTCACAGGGGGAAACAACCCTGGCGTTGCGTTAGCGCCGCTCCCCCCGGCAGCGATACGGCACAAATCCACTACAGCGGAGCTGCTTTGCCACACGCAGGGGCCGCGGCGCTGGCAGCGTGGCTGCGGGGAGGAGCAGCCCCCTTCCTGCACGGCGCACAGGCCGCCGCGTCTTATCAATAATTATTAAGACAAGGCAAATGTACGCTGACCTAGTTAGAGGTCCAAGACCAAAACCAGCCACGGCGGCTTTGTTTAACGACCCAGCAGCTCTGGCAGAGGCGGGCCTGCCTGGCTGCCGTGGGAGCCTCAGCGTCAACGCCTGCACCCCACAAGGACCAGCAACGCCCAAAGCGCCGCGGATCAGAAGGGACGGCAGCACACGAAACGTGCGGCGGTCCACGCGGCGCCTGCCCCCCGCCTTGCTCCTGCTGCCGACCCCAGGAGAGGGGTCTGCATGTCAGCGGATGAGCACGTCGCCAGGAGAGCCTGGAAGAATTCCAGTACCTGCTCATCCGGCAGAATTTATGTACAGATTTGGCACCTGGACCATAAATTACGGCTACGCCGAGCAGAGCGGGCTGACTCGGAGCGCTCGCTCAACAGCACTCGGAGCAGGAGCAGAGGTGCCGGCTCTGCAAACCAGGACGGCACAAGCGTGCCGCAGCCGAGCTGTAATCCCGCTGAAGAGTCCTCCTTCACCACGAAGGACAATAAGAGCGTGCTACCAGGGCCACCTCGTCACTGTTATTGTCAGCACACGTAGCTGCTTGCACAAGGCAGTGGCTTTCATAAAGAAGCACGCTCGAGTGCTGCCCGGCCTCCTTCAGCAGGGCTACGAGCGCCGCCGCGCTGGAGGGCTGCGCGCCCCCTCTCCCCGCGAGTGGGGACCCTCTTCTCCGAGAAGAAAGGCGGGTCACCGGCTGTTCTGCCACGACGTCAAGTGGGGCTAGTGACCGGGATGCTGAAGAGGGGGCCCAGGAGCCGGGCATACGCCAGGACCACGCTGCCCTTTGGCAAAGGAGAAATGAAGGGGTCCGACAGCAGGGCAGGAGGAGTTGGGGTGCCGCCCGGGCGCCGGGGCCACGCTCACTGCACGCACCCTAACTTTGGTCGTCTTCCTCCTTCCGTCGCTCTCCAGGACTCAGCTCAGTCTGGTTGGAAACGGCAACGTGCCCGCCAAGTCTCGGCCCAGTGCTGTTCCTCTTCATCGACCCTCTCGACACCTCCCAAAATCCTCGCTGACCGATTTTGCCAGGTAGCACAGAGACTCACGGCAAGCAATGACCAGGGCAGGACAGCGCTGCCGTGATCCCAGCCGACACTGCTGCGCTCCCCTGCGAGACGGTTGATTCAGGGGGCTCACGAGGATGCCAGCGGGCCCTCGGAAGGACAGCGGTACCTCCCGGACTGGAGACTCGAGCAGAAAACCAGGCATGGAGAGGGGCGGCCCAGCAGGCAGCTCCCTGAGCCAGGGCGCCGAGGCAAGCGGAGCATCAGTGAGGAGGAGGAAGGTGTCCTCCCAGCCACGTGCAGCCCTGACACAATTACCATACCAAACCACCCAAGAGTATAAAGGCCACAGCGGGTCAGAACGATGCTCCGTCTGCCCGGTGCCCTGCCCCAGCAGCAGCAAGAGCAGATGCTGCTCCAGGAGGGCACACGAGGTGTTTCTGCAGGCCGGTTCCCTCCTGCTTGCCCAGTATCCCCTGTCGCATCAGGGACGTGAGCGGGGACGTCCCTACGTAGTCTTTTTAGTAACCGCTTGTAGATCCGCCGTCCATGGACGTATCTGCTAATCGATTCCTCCCAGCCCCGGTGATAGGATCCGTGTCCGCAGCCTTCAGACGTGTAAGCAAAGCTGACAGCCCGCCGCCAGCATGGGCGCTTTCCGTCAAAGCGATCCCCTCCTGGCGTCAGGGAGCCCCGCTGTGTGAGAGAAATGCTCTGGAGAGTTCAAAACAGGATCGCAAAAATGATTTAGGGCTGCAAGAATTAGTCAGACGACACGGGACGCAGCACAATGCCCAGCACCCATCTGCGAGCGGCGGCTTGGTCACCACAGACATGGAGAAGAGAGATCCCGCAGCCTCCCGACAGCGGCACAACGGCATCCCTGGCCCGGCAGCTCAACTTAGGCAGATTCAACCTTGAAATTGAAATACAATTTCCTAGCAACAGGTAACGAGGTGCTGGGGCAGCTTACCAGGAGAGTGAGCGGACTCCACGTGGCTCGAAGCCTTTCAACACGATGAGGTGTTGTTACGATATGCCTTCGCCTGCCTTCCGAGGGTCCCAGAGGGGACGCCCTGGCCCCCGACCCAGCTCTTAGCAGCGCCTTCAGCTTTAGCCTAGAGCAAGTGGGGAGCAGCACACGAGGGCCTGGCACCCCCGGGCATCGCCACTGGGTCGCCCGTTATTTTCGGAAAGCACGCTCCCTTCGGGAGGAAGGGCTGTTTGTTATCACAACGGCACAGAGACGCACGACGACCCCCCGCGCCCACGCCACGCTCTGCTCGGTGCGGGGTGTTTGGTTCCTGGGAGCTGGGGCCCCGTAATTCGCCAGTAGCTCAGGCATGACTACTGCATCTTGTGCACACGCACATGGAGTTTTATCCGAGACCTGAGCTCTTTCTGGCCCCCAATTCGCTTCCCTACAGTGACGTTCAGGATGAATCCCTTCATCTCAGGCAAACGCGAAAGGCTCTCGAGAGGTGCCCGCCCCCAGCCCTGCCAGGTCGGAGCATCGCTCGGGGCAAGGGACGCAAGGACAGCATGGACACTGTCGTCACCGGCCCGGGGGGACACCTCCTTGGCCACTGGCCGTCTGCCCAAGGCTCCCTCCTGCTCTGCACGGTTCAGTGGTGCCTTTACAGCATTCGCTGTGCCAGGACAGCCCGAGGCCTCAGCGCCAGCTTCAGCAGTCACGGCTGGCCTCGGCCGAGCCGGCTGCCACCGAGGGGCCGCAGCCCATGCCGGGAAGCCACCACGGCTGGGTCACCCCAGGAGGGCAGGCGCTGCGGACACGGGGATGCAAAGGGACAGCCTGTGGCGCAGGCTGGAGAGTCCCTCCCTGGGGGGCACGCAGCATCCAGCCTCACGTGTCCAGCTCCAAGGGCGACAGACCACGGGGCGCTCCCCCCAAAGGGCTTGGCGGCAGGCTTCCACCGCAGGGCCCCCCCAAACAGCCCTTCTGTCCAGGGCAGGGACCCAGATCGCCGTCCCTCCCCAGCCTGGGAACGCTCGCGCTTCTCCCCTGGCCCGGGTCCCTCTGGCCCTGCAGCACCGCAGCCGGATCTCACCTCCGAAAAGCCTTTCAAAACTGACGGCATACAAACCATTCAGCCCTTTCGCTGCTATTCAAGCCTCGCTGGCCGCCGCTCCCAGCAGCTGCTGCCTCCGCTGCTGCGCTGGGCAAAGGGTGGCGGGGCGATTCTGGGAGCCAGGAGGGGCACGCGCAACATCCGTGCGCAGCCACGCAGGGAGGCTCCTCGTCCACGAGCGACAAGGAAGGCGACGCGAGCACGCTTTGCACAGCGAGCGGAGAGCTGTGCCGCTGTCGGGAAGGATGAGCGTGCTTTCGCCGCAGAAAGCTGAGCTCTCCCAGGGAAGGCGGCAGGGAGGCAGCACGGGACGGGCTAGCGGTGCTCCTCGCTGACACGCGTTAGCTAAAGCGGCAGGGCCGACGTCCAGCCAATTCACAAACGTTTTATTCATAAAAACGCTGCAAAGTTCACACGCGTTCGCTAATTACTCAACCTGCTCTGCTGTCAGGTGAATAATGAGGGGAAAAATAATCAGCAATTTGTTCCAAACCACACGGAGAAATTCACTGCGTGCGTTATCGCAGCGCTCTGCTCTGCATGCTGAAACTCGGAGCCGACGCGTCCCACGCAGCCGTGCTGTCGCACGTAGAAAAACCCGCGGCGCGCACAGAAGAGCAACCCCTACGTAACCAGTGCCCGCCGTCCGGCAGCGTTGCCAGCGCACGCACAGCCCCCACCCCGCCAGCCGGTTCAGGCCCCGCCGATGCAGCCGCTCACGGGGCGAGAGGCAGCCTCCAGCCCTTACTCCCAGAGATGCTCCTTGCAGCCAGGGTTCAGAGCCATCGGACTCGAGGCGCTCGAGGTGGATGGGCCAGGGCAGGCCACGGCGCTCGGACACCGGGAGCACGCCGCCTGCCAGCACTCGCTCCCTCCCGGCTGCTCGGCGCTCAGGCCCATGTGGGGAGCCGCATGCAGCAGCACCCCAAACCCCGACCCATCCCACGCGGCTGGAGGCCATTTCCAGGGGCTCTGGGCACAGACCAAAGCCGGGGCCGGCACGGCTACACCTCGGAGAAGAGACATCTTTAAAAAGCGGCGAGGAGCCACCGAGAGGGAGCCCTGTGGCCACCGAGAGCCCCGGGGCTGGAGCGCAGGTCTCTGGCCAACACCGACTTCCAGACACGGGCTCGGCAACTCCAGCCAAGTTGCCGACAAGCGTTAGCGTCTCCGCAGCGGCAAACGGGAGCGCACATCTTCCGGAGCGTAATCACAGAGAGGTGAGGGGAGGATGGAAACAAAAGGCAGCAATAAATCACCTCCCCGCTGCTACCCGAGGAGATATAATTACGTTTATGCCTAGAGTAGTGCCGCTGACAGCAGTCCCAGAATGAGATAAACGCAACGCGCGAGGCTGGGCCGTAACGGCACCAGCGCAGAGTGGCAGGCGATACGCGTGCTCAGTAATGGCCCTCAATTAGGCAGATGCAATCTCCGAACGCAAGCCGCGGGGGGAGAGCGCCATTAGATTTCTTAAAAGCCGCGCATCGGTCGGCACAGGGCGCCGGCGGGCGTCCACAAAGGGCTCTGCTGCCTCTGGCGAGGCGCCCCTGCCCGGGGGTGTCCCTTCCCCTCCCCACCGTCACCCACGCACGGCGCAGAGGGTGGCACGCGGAGGTCTGCCGCGACGCCGAGCTCGCCAGCCCGTGCCCTGCTTGCGCTTAAGCACAGGCTTAACTTTAAGCACACGAAATGTCCGCTGATCTCCAAAGGATTATTTGCAGGCTCAGCTGCACGCGCTGGGTGCTCCGCAGGCGCGGGGCCGGGACGCTCAGCGTCGCGCCCCAGGGACAGAAGGCAGCGATAAACCCCGCAAATGGGTTTTATCCACCAAAACGGCCGGCTCAGCACGGGGACTGTCGCTGAGGTTTGAAACCGAGCGGGTCAAAACCTCCTTACGAAGGCCAAGAACGCTGGGGTTGGTGCGAACCATCTCATACTTGCACACACCCGTGTGTTTCCAAGCGCTTTCCTCGATTCTCTCAAAAACGGTTTCAACAGCCCTGTGTTAACCCTCGGTTATTTGTACAAAAGAGCTTTTGGGGTTTTTTATAGCACACAACAGTTGAAGACAATCCCAAAACAGGAGGGAGTTTTCAAAGCGGTTTCGGCCTGAAATATTTTTCAAACCTTCTTATTTTAAAGTACCTGTAAGAGCCTCGTCCCGCCCTTCCCCCCAGTATTTTAAAGTGCGCAGGCGGCATTTTGATGAACGCGTTTCTGCGGAAAGTTACGCAGCTCGGCTGATGCCATCCCAGGCACTATCGCCCCACGCCGCCTCCGACGAGCAGTCAGACCCGGCCACCCGCAAAGCTCGGCGTTAGCAGCTCGGGTAAGGGTACCCCAAAGGCAGCAGAGCGTCGGCGGGGTGGCATCGAAGCGAGAGCCTCTTCCCGCCCTCCCGCGCCGGTGCCCAGCACCACAACGCAAGGCGCAGACGCTGCCCAACGCTACCGCGGCCGCCAGCGTCCCACCGCCAGCCCCTGTCCCCTCCCTGGCCAGGAGGAGCCTCCGAAACGCAGAGTAGAGCCCCGCTCAGCTGAGAGCACCCAGCTGCCATCTGGACGGATAACAGGATTTTTTCCGTGCATGTATGAAAGAGGGGGTGGGGGAAAGCAGAGGAGAAACGAGGCTGCAAAATGAATTCAGCATCAATTATTCTAAAATATGTGCGTTAATACGGGGAGGGCTCCGCGGCCTCATCCGTCTCCACTTCTGCTCATGGCAAGCATCAAAACGTGACCCGGGAAGCTGACAGCATCTCGCGTCTCACTCGCGCAAGCACGAGCCGAGAAGGGGGATATTAAAAAGGGAGACAATGCTGCATATTAAAATGCCACAGATGGAGCCTTCTGCAGCCTTTGCAGTCTGCCTCGGAGATTATTGCCGGGCCATATTGTATTAAAAATGGGGGGTGGGTGTGTTATTTATTTAATTTTTAAACAAATTCCATCTCCTACTCACGCCGGCTGGATAAAGCAAGCTCTTGAGCTCCAGCCAGCTTTTCCAGCAAACCCACATGAAAAATGCATTTTCATTAATACAAACTGTTTGCAGTAGGTAAATTAATTCTGGAAATGGTTTTTATACATGGCAAATTATACGTTCGGTGAAAGCACTAGACGACACTCTACAGTCACAATAAAAGCCCTGTGTTCTCTTTAATGAAGCGGGATTGCCAGGTAGAGGCAGCTAGCTGGAAAGATTAAACAACAACAAAAAGTAAACAGGCGAGTAAAAGCCGAAGGGGGCTGGTGCTGCCGGGAGCTCCCACAGCGATCCCAGCATCGCAGGGCAGGATCCGGCCCCACGGGCTCAAGTGCCCCGGTGAGGAGCAGGAGGAGAAGGAGGAGCCCAGGTCCCTTCCCACCGCTGCGGCGTGAGGGCTCAGGGTCCTGCCGCGGAAAGGTGCAAGGGGACGCGAAGTTTGAGCGCACAGCGGTGAAGAGCTCAGCGTGGCCGGCCGAGCAGCCGCAGAGGGGACGGCCAGCCCTCCGCCATCTCCCGGGCGAGAAACGAGCCCAAATACCAAGCTCCTGCCTCACAAGTTTCTCTTTTCCTCTCAAATCTTATTACGTCTCCTGCAGCAGCCCCCTTCTGAGTGCCCGCTTATGGCGAGGGAAGCGATATATAATTGATGAAATGACGATGTGCTACAGCCCCGGCCCCAGCTAGGAGACATCTGTTCTGCACGTAGACTCGCCCAGGTACTGTCATGCTGCATTTACCGCAGCGTATCAGAGCCCGGATCTGTAATATCGTACGGCTCGAGGTATCGGGAGCTAGCGAGATGTCGCTGCAGGTATTTACGTCTCTCTGCTGCGACCGGCCTGCCTTCTCTGCCCTGCCTTTCAGGCTTATTCCCACAAATTGCCTTCAGCTTCCTTCCCCCCATCCCTCAGTGCCAGCGGCGCCACTGCACCGAGCCTGCAACCCAAGATGCCAGGGTTTTGGAGTGACGGCACCGCTGCGCCCTTCCCTCGCTGCGCCCCTCCGGCAGCACCCCCCGCACCCGCAGCTCGCAGCCCCTCTCAGGCAAGCTGCCTGCTAACAGAGCGCCTTCTCCTCGGCCGGTCTGGCTTTGGGCAACGAGGGCCAAACGAAGGCAGGTCCGACACCTTGGAAGCGGAGGAACCATCTCAGAGGAATTTGAAGAGCAGAGCAACTATCAATCCCCGCATTTGTCACGGGGAGCTGTGAGCCTCGGAAGGAGGGGGCAGCGTTTCGTAACAGCCTGCCGCATTAGAAAACAAAGAATGATAAAGAATCTTTCAGTCACCTCTTAATTACACATCCCGGGTACGTTAAGAAAGGAGAAATGCATCTCAGGTCACTGCCTGTCACCGCGACAAAGGCCCACGATGAGTTCTGTACTCAAAATATTTGCACTAATTATCAGCACAGCTCCCCTTTGAAAGCGCTCGCAGGGAAGGATGGTGTTTCACCCGAGGGAATCGGCTCACAGCCCGCGCCGCTTTCACTGCACTACAGATAAATATACTCGTGCACGCGTATATTTTTACCAACGTGCCCGCATATGTATCCATGGAGAAAAACCTATAAATGCCTAACACTCGTCTTGTGGGGCTGGAGAGCGGGAGCAGCAGAAGAGGGGCTCTCTTCCTCTCTCCTGCAGATGCCGGCAACGATACGGGCTGAGACACGACGGCCTCTGCTGGATTTCCGAATGTGGCAGTGGGTACTCTCACCCCGGGGCGGCCACTGCAGCCATGGCTTGCTTAAATGGAAAACAACCCTCTGCCGACGCAACCGCCCAGGGAAGGACAGCAACGCGTGGAATGCAAATGGCAACTGACCTTTAATTAGCGCATAAGTAGGCACAAAGGGGAAAAAACCACCAAACTTCCCTAGGCACCTTCCCTTCCTCAAGAGCAGCAGGAATCCCCGCGTCAGTGGCTCTGACTAACGATTCAGGCAGGAGCTCCCACAAAACATCCTCTCCCCTCTGCCTGCGCTGCCGCTGAGCCCACCTCCCAGGAAGGCCAAAAGGAGGGCGAGGGATGGGCACACAGCGTTCCCAGGCTCCCCCCGTGGGTGCTGGTGGGATCTTACTGGCAGTGAGGCAAGAGAAGGGCCAAAGACATTCGGTACGTGCCGCTTGCCCCCCCAGATCACTCCTGCCGCCCGGCAGGACAGAGAGCAGAACTCCCGCCTGTGGACATCCTCCTCGTTTGATGCAAAATAACGTGTGCCAAAAGCCAAGCAGAGCAATCCCCGAGAGCCCCAGTGCTGCTCGGGACACCGAGACGGCACGCAGGCCCACCCACACCTCTGGGTCGCGTCTCGGTGTCAGTCTCGCAGGACTCCACATTTTTTTCCCCTATTTGCTGCTAGCCAAGAACCCACGCAGCCTTCCTGACACGCTGAATCCATCCCGCCGTACGCTACGGAGCAACCCCTTTTCCTCAGCAAGCGTTTAACCTAGCTGGACAGGAGCAAAACCGTGTAGATATAAAAGGGGCGAGAATAAAACAGCACACTTCAGGTTCCTCAGGAAAGCACATGGGAGCGGGAGACTTATTAATAAATTCTTCTTTGTTCAGTATTGTCTGTGATAAATAGCCGCACTCAGCATCAGTAACTGCAAACATCCTTGGGAAAGAGAGACACGAAGAAACCCATCATGCTGCTGAAAGCAGAGAATGGATTCAATTTCAGTTTTGAAGGCAAATTTCACAGTCCTAAACAAAATTATCTGAGGGGGCTGCTGTGGCCACACACGCAATAAATGTAAGGTTATGGCTGCTAAACCAGGAGAACGTCTCCCCAGAGCTGTAATAACTTCAGCTAAAGGACAAGAAAGAATAGGCCCGTTCAGGATGATGCCTTTGGAAAAATAACGTTTATGTTTCCAAACAAAAAAATGTTTTTATTAAGGGAACACAACGCTGCTGGAATGTTATGGCCCTAGAGACTACTCAAACTCCCACCCCTTTGCTGGCATCCGAAAGTAAATTTCCATGAGATTTTAAACACTGCTGAGACCTCAATAATTTGGGAGTAGGAGGGAAAAGAGAGCAGTAGCAGGAGACATTCCTAATGGCGAAGACATGAAAAACGCAGCTTTATTTTTTGATGATTGCATTAGATTTTTTATCGCAAAGATGAAAAATGAGCAGCTACCACCTCCTAATTCACTGCCTGGGGACTGGATTCCTCTCCGCTGCCATACGAGGAGAGGCACTGAAAGCAGCACTGTGCGGGAAAACGAGTTATATTTAAGAAGAGCCCGCTGCACTGTGGAAAAATAGTAAGTTAGGGCAAAGTGCACGTACCGAGGGTACGGGAAAGCCCAGGCCCGTTCTTAACAAGCGCAGCAAACTCGATGCTTCCAGGTGAACGGCTTTAAAGGCGATAAAAATAGGGATGAGAAAGAGCAGAAACGAGAAGCCATATCACCTGGCATCGCCCAGGCTCGCACAGCCCAGCCAGCGTCCCCTAGCAGTCAGGGGGAAGGCAGGAGGCACAGGGGCGTGGTGGGGAGTTCCGGCGACACAGCACAGTTACGCTCCGCGGGGTCGCAAATAATGACATAACCCGGTTGCGTAGGCAGCATCTGTTGCGAACACCCAAGGGGGGCCGCTCCCCAGCCACCAGCCCTGCGGGGGCGGCAGCACCGCGGACGGGGGCGGTCAGCACCACGGACAGCGGCCCAGGGAGCACGGGCGGCGGGGGGGTCGTCAGCACCCTGGACAGCGGCCGCGGGACCACGGGAGTGGGGGGCAGTCAGCACCACGGACAGCGGCCCCAGGAGCGGTGGTCAGCACCACGGACAGCGGCCCCGGGACCACGGAGTGGGGTCAGCACCATGGACAGCGGCCCCCGGGACGGCGGGCGGGTGGGGCGGTCAGCACCACGGACAGCGTCCCCAGGGGGCCACCCCCACGCGGGGACCCCATCCACCCCACGTCCCTTTGAAGATGTGGTTTGGGCTCATTTACTCGTGGAGGGGGAAAGGGACGGGTATTTTATGCCCCAGATAGGAGCGAGGTTTTCTGTACTCTGGGGGCTCCGAGCGTGACGACACGGCAAAGGAAGAATTGCGCTTCTCATCTCTTCCCTGCAAACACCTTTCCGCTGCCAGCATGTATTTCCACCTACAGACGTAGTGACTTCCCTGGGAAGCTCTGAGGAGTGGGAAGTGCCATCCAAGATGGTCTGAAGAAGCGGTACAACCACCCAGCACACGCACCGTGGATGTGAGGGGATACCATCCATACGGTTTTCATTTTCCTGAACAGCTTCTCCCCTAAGATAACACCTAGATACACACAAAAGCCCACCAGTGGCCACAAGCCCCAGGCCAGCTTTGTACCTGCAGGTACAGGAGAGCTTTCCTCCCACCACTTGGCTGTAGGGCGGGATGAGTTTGTGTGCGAACCTGGGATTATTGGCCAAATCCGACCACAGCGGCTCTTTTCCAACAATATTAAAAGCTCAGCGCTGTTGCTAATGCTCCCTTTGGGCGACACGAGCAAGTTTCAGACGGTTGTCACGAAAGTGAACACGTCTCGCTGGAGTTTAACCTGACTGAAAGGCACAAGTGCTACAGGAAGCTATTGGCACAGCAGCCTTGCAACAGGGCATCCCCCTTTTCTTCCCTGTTAATCCTCTGCTCTGTAACCACTTTTTTCTCATGCTTTAACTTGGAGCACCATGAGTTTGAAAGCATAAAGTGCATTAAGAGTTTTAATGCTGAGGAAGATATCAGCCTGACATTTTAATAACACTAACGCTCTGGAATTTGCAGAATTATCACTGTAATGCACATCTCAACACCAGTCCCTCCGCTGTGATTAGTACAAGCTCTATACCACATTAAACACCAGGGGCTTTCGTGTTGCTCAGGGTAAAGAAACCAGACCCTTCTACGGTACAGACACCGATTCTCCAGCCCCATGTGCAGAGGCATCCTAGGGATTACTGCCATCTCCCCCATCAGCCCGCAGGTGACTGCTCCTCACCCTCTCCCTCCTGAAGATCTCAGCTGCAGTGACAACTAAAGCAACGCTGTAAAGCCACGAAGGCTGTTTCTACGGGCTTTTTTATCTCAGCACAAACCCAAGCGCTCTTGAATGCCAGTCTCCTAGTCTGCATCTCGCAGGCTTGTTCCCAAGTCACTGCTTATACACCCCACAGTTCAGTTTAATGTTACTCGGATTACTTAGTCCTTTGCCTGTGTCGAGCCTGAAATTCATCCGAAGCCAGTGCATGTAAATCAGCATGGATAGGATGCAGTTTAGATGATGCAGTAAGGGACAGACGAATAGGAGGGACTCTTAAAAACAAAGAGGACCGTTCCTGTCTACACAAACAGGGTGGAAAGAGATGGATGCCAATGAGCTCTACTGCGACAGCCACTGGAGCACCCCCATGGCTGCATGGCAGGCCCCGGTTAGCTGCAAGCCCCGACAGCCGGGATGGCCGCAGGAATTTCGGGAGCTCAGGGAATGGCAGCAGCTGCCCCACCCCTGCGGGCAGGGGAGCTACACGAGCCAGCAGCACCCACAGCTTCATCTTCCCCCCACCCCGCTCTCACACCTTGTGTCCAGCCAGAGGAGCCATCAAAACCGTATAAAGATGAAGGGAGAGGCAAGCAGCGAAGGGAAACACCCGGGCTGAGTACCAAAACATGCCCCCCCTGCATCTTCTGGTGTCTCTGCTCCCAGACACCAGCAAAGCTCCGGCCACAAAACACCCGCTCAAGCCCAGGTTCTGCTTCTTCAGAGAAAACCAAGTCCTTGCACTTTCTGGCCCCCCTTCTCTCGCATCTGAGGAAAAAAACCCTAAAGGGGCTAAGCGCAGCGATCAAACTTGATGAAAAAATGTAGAGGTATTAAAAAGTTATAAGCCCACAAATCGGTAAAAAACACAGCTAAAATGCAGCCAAAGCCAAGGCGTTTTGGAAAGTTAAGACCAAGCGATGGGGGGGAAGAAACTGCTTCCTCGTCTGTCTTTGAAACAGGCAGGCGCTGCTCCGCAAAGCCTAATGGCGATGGGCACCGGGGTACGTTCTTGGCTTCCCAACCCACACGCTGTGACTGGGCTTAACGAGCAAGAATTTGCAAGCAGAGCTCGACAGAGGCTAAAAACGAGCTGAAGTTTCGCACGCAAAGTCAAATGCAAAAGTAAGGAAGTGGCAGGGAGCCCGAAGAGTAAATGAGACTGTTACATCTTGTGCCTAATGAGTGACACTAGGTAATGCTGGCAAATTGCTCACCTCGAGACAGCATCGCTGAATTTCTGATGGATGAACAAGCCTTTTTTTCCCCCTCATCAGCACACATCACAGTGAATGATAGAGCATGTTTTTCTGATGGTGCCGGAGATTGTCACAATCACTCGCTAAAGCCAGTTCTGCCAGTAATATTTTGGTAAGAAACCCAAGTAGTGCTAAGTCAAATCCTCAGCTGACATAAGCTGGAGAAGCTCCCCGAGGGTCAGCTAAAACCAGCTGCACGCCTCGCGCCCGTGGCTTCTCGCAGACGTGATCCTGACTAAAAATAATCAACGTGTGCAAGACGGGGAGGCGGCGGGTTCGGTACAACGCTAACGGGCAGTATCACAAGCACCGAAGCAGCTTAGAGAGAGGTGGTTTAGCACAGGAGAACACGCAGGTCGCGGCCGATGCGCAGCCAGAGTTACGTAAAAAGCCGCAACGTTTTGCGGGCGCTTCGCCCTGAAGCAGAGCGTGCGTGCGACGGGCCCCGAAAGCGCCATCGCGTCCGACGTCGGCGGCTGCCCCTGCCCGGGTGCCGCTGCCGGTCTGGCACGGGCCAGGCAGCGAGCGCTGCCCGTCACGTGGGGAAGCCTCATGGCTGAGCTGCGATGCGTAAAAGGATTTACAGATGTAAAGCCACATCTCGATAATGCTTGGAACAAATCCCTGACATTCTTCACACAGCTCTGCACTAACAGGTTGGGCTCTAGCAGAGTGGAAACGGCAGCTCCCCGCTATCTCCACGTCTCCGCTCCCGTTAACCGTTTGAAGGCTTCTCCCCTCTGAAGCGAGGTGGAGCCGGATCGGCGGAGGCAGGACTCTGCGCGCTGACAATTATTCTCCATTCAGGACTAGCCATTTGCATGCAGTTCATTTGTGATGCAGAAAAGCTTGAACCTGTCATTACTGCTTGGCATCAGCACAGCACTGTGAAAAGGCACCGCTCGGAACATGCGCACAGCGCTGCACCCTATTTTCTTTAATCTAGGCTAAAATGACAATGAGGGAAAGCAGGAGGGAGGGAGGGAGGAGAGGGAAATGGGGAAAGCATCTTCTCCATAAACAAGAGTTTGATTCTCTGACGAGCCAGGCGCAAGCATTCTGCTCAGGGCTGCGAAGGTTTGCGCGGGGATGATCGGGGGCAGGCTAAAAGCGAGGGGGTTTCGCAGCGTGTATGGGCAGCGCGTGCAGACGACATCGGTCTGGTCCCTCTGCACAGCTGGAATTCGCTCGACAGAATTATCGCCTGGACGGGCTCCAGGAGCCACCATTTTGCTGCACGCGCGCAGTCCGGCCGAGCAGGAGATGCCCAGAGGCCCTCCCCGACATGGGCACGTGCCCAGCGCCTCCTCCCCCCGTCCTCCCCGAGCACGGCGAGATGGGGACGGCAGTAAAGTCAGGGGAGCAGATGGAAAGCAAAAGCCCCGTGAAAGCCCCGCTCCCCATGGCTGTCTTCTGTCTGCTCCCAAGGAGCGGGGATCACAACGCCGCCTCCCGAGGGCGGGCTGATGCAGCGTGCGGGGAGGGGGCAGCGCCCTCTTTGCCGGGGAGCACGGCTGGGCTTATGGCTGACACCCTCGAGAGGGCCTGGGGACGCTGGGGGACACTGCCGGCAGCTCCAGCTCCCAACCCCTCTCTTCGCAAACACTCCCAGCACCCGGGCACCCCCACGTATGCTCACAATATCGGTGGCCGTCCGCACTTCGGAACGTGCCAGCACCCAGCCTCTCCAACGCCCCTTGCCTCTCCCCGCGCCCAGCCCTGGGCAGGAAAGCACAAGAAACACCGGTGTGGGCAGATGTGGACTAACCCGGATGGCTAAAGACCAGCTCAAGCCCTGCCTGCAGCCAGGGCTGCAAGAGCCCTGTCAGAACACATGTCAGTAACCACTCGCGCTCTGCAGCGTCTCCCGTCGTGTCAACAACCGATTGCTTTAGGCTAATAACTCAACCTCCGTGACTGCTTCTGGCAAGATACTCCAGATCCCGACCACGAGCGGCGTGGAAAAGCACTTCCCAGTGCCAGCGCTGACCTGGAAAGCCGTCGGTCCGTGCTGAGCGCCGCGCTGGCTCACCGAAGGCGGCAGGAGCCCGGACGCGGCAGCACAGACCTCGCCGTCACCGTGCCTGCGGGGTGGCCGCCTCCAGCCCAGCACGCTTCGGGAAGAGGCAGCACCGTGACGCACAGGTGATTTAGGAGCCCAGATCCCATCACGATTCGTTGCCAGCAGGGACTCTGACTCCCTTGTTACCTTTCAAATGAGCAGAGCTACACATGAATATTAAACACCACCTCATTCTAGTCCCAGGGATAAAAAGGCAGTCTTTGAGAATCCCTCATTAAGATGCACTGGACGCCTCGCACAGGGAGCCCGAGAGCCAATTAAGCAGGACTGTAACAATCCTAAAACGAAGCTGCGTGCCTGCTTTGGCTCCGAGCCGCCGGCGGAGCTGGTGCGGGCACGCTCCCCACAGTGCCTGAGCCCCGGCTGCTCCCAGACCCTCTCCCCGGCCATCCCCGCTCCTGTGGCTCCTGGTGCCGTGCTACAACACGGCACGCCATTGCCAGCACCACAGCAAGGGGCTCCCCGGCCAGGAGCAGCTTGACACCTCCCTACAGGGATGGGGCTCTCCCCAACACCGCCAGCCCCCCGCCTCCGCTTCCAGCAGAGAGAAGCAAAGGACCTTCAGCAAAGTTTATTTGCTGACTTTCAAACACCGTTATCTCCACGCTGGCTCGCAGGTAACGCCATCAGACAAGCCCGACGTCTCTCCTGGCTTTGGAAGGACTCTCTTCTCGTTCTGCGGCTCAGCCTCATCCTACCCGTCGCCATCTGCTCCCTCCCTGCCAACGCCAGCAGCCCCCGCTTCAAAATCAATTTCTATATTTCAGATACAAAGGTTGTTTTGCTTGAAAAATGAAGCTGCCCTTCGCAGAGGTAATAGAGAGATCAATACTAGTTACATCAGGTTTCCCAGCGCAAACGGGGAACTGTCTGCATCTTCATCCTCCCGAGCCACCCGACGGTGCCTGCGCCCCGGACGCAGGCGGGTGCTCGGCCGGAGAGCCCCGGCCCCCATGGGGCCTCGGGAGCGGCTCCGCACGGTCCCCTCTCCCGGCCAGCGACGGGAGGGGGTGGCGGGAAATAGAAGAGAAAATTGTGGCTATAATTTATAATGCCTCATTAATTTGACGAATGCCGCTTCATGCGTGCACTCCATCAGCCCGTCACTGTCCCAGAAGCCACTACATCACCAGCTACTTCAGATGGAAAATCTACCTGCAGAATCCTGCTCGTTAAAGGATGGATTAATTGTCACCGATTCTCACGTCGGCTGCTCAAGCACCCCGGCCGGTGGCCGCCGTTCCTGCCCCGGCCGGCTGGGACCGCTGCGCGGGGGAGAGCAATTGCAGTGAGGGATGCGAATAGAGATGGAGAAGGCAAACATCACAAATAGCTTTCAGAGAAAGCATTTGACCAGCTGTAACAGCCTCTTGCCAAGGCTTTCGTAGGGAAGCGGTCCCATAGGAAATACTTCTTCACCAAAATGAAGCTTTTGTGGAAATTTCTCATTTCAAACTGAATTCAATTTTGTCTTCATCTGAGAGAAAGTTTCCTTTCTCCCCATCTCTTCTCCTTCCTACAGACCATTTGTTTCTCTACTGGAAAAGCAGTAAGATGGAAAAGGAAAAGGACACCTTCTGATCCGGGGCCGGAGGAACCGGGAGCGGGCAGGTCCTGCCCAGCACACCCTTCAGCTCCCCCTCTTCCCCAAGAGGATTCCATCAGCTCTCGCCCGAGCCATGTTTCAGGCAGAGCCAACGCAAGAGGCAGCGGGCACCTGGGAAGGGAAAGAGCCAATCCTTCCGAAACCAGGCGGCTCCAACCGAAATCCCACCGCGCCCGACCGAGTTTGCGTCCACACTAACCGGCACCCAGGATTTTAATCCCGTAAGGAAGACAAGAGCAGGAGGCTGGAGAAGATGTATGTGCACAAGGCAGCATTAGCACAACTCCGCTCGCTGGGCATTAAATAACTCTTCCAGGGCATGAGTTAAATGGCAGCACAGAGCAATCAGGGGACAATAAATACCTGGTTATAAATCCTGGCGCGAGACTGTGAGATTATAACCATCGATCATCATCCCTGGCTGGCTGCAACTGCCCCCAGCCCAGGGAGCGGGAGGATGCAGGGCAAGCCCAGCAGGGAGGAACGTCCGCTCGGGCGCTCTCCCTCCACCGCCAACCTTCCAGCCCGCTCCCTTCCCCCGGAGATCTCTGGTCGTGTTGGGCCCTGCTTCAGGAACGCCCCACCGTCATCAGGTGCTCCCCGGGGCGGTTCTGGCACCAACAGGGAGTGAGGGTCCCGCAAGGGTCCGTAGCACAGCGCCGGAGGCCACTTCCCAAACCACAGAGCATCTCTCGGCGTCCCGCTGGCCACAGCCTTCCACTCGCGCACGCCCCAAAACCCGAGCCCGGGGCACGAGCGGTCTCCTGAGCTAAGGGGACAACGCGTCTCCAACGTGCTTTAAGGAGAGGGGAGAAGAGAGGGAGGAACACGAGGTGCCACTGATTTACCTCGCTGCATTTCAGCTCTGCCTGCTCGAGCTGTTATTTCCTGCAAATATATTGCACTGTGGGATGCCTGCGATATTTTATAAAGTTAATAACTTTTTTTTAATTGGATGAGTTTATAGAATCGTGTGAGCAATTAACAATAATTACGTTTAAGACACTTAAATTCCAGGATGAACCACAAACACTGGAATATTAAGCTATAAAAACCCTCGATCGTACATTCAAATTACATTAAGGGTCTGTTGGAAGGAACGCACTCTCGGTTTCAAGAGCCCCGCTCTGCTCTGTTTATGCAATGAGGTTACATCAGACGTTAAGACATTGCAGCAGCAGCCCCGTCCCCGTTCAGCGCTCGGGCACCGCAGACGCCCGGCCGCGCTCGGCTTGGCTATCTGTGCCCGGCAGCCCCGAGGGAGGCGGCCCGGCCTCTCTGGGCACGCGTGCCAGGGCAGCGCGCCGGCGGCGAGGACCAGGAGCCGGGGAAGGCATCGCATCGGGTTTCACCGTGGGCGCAGCCGCCGCCGCACCGGTGCCGTTCCTGGGAAGGGAGTCAGGCCAGTGCTTATTTCATTTTAATCACCAGGTGCCAAACTAAATTATTGATGTGGGTTCTCAGTGACAGGTAAGGCGTTTTATCACTGCCTCTTCAATAATGCAAGAGTCATGATCCTCCACGCTAAAATGTCAAGTCATTCTCGGGTTACCCTCGCCGTGCGGAGAACCTTTCCCCATCCTACCCTTCATTGTTGGCGCCGAGGGCTCACCACCAGTGCCCATCTGCTCTGCAGCAGACGGCGCCGGCAGCGCTGTGGGGCAGCACCCCCGACCACGGTCATGCTGCCTTCCCCATGGGGCCCATCCAACCCCCACGTGGCACCCGGCCAAGAGCCTGGCCGGCACGTGCTAGAGCAGCAACGCGGTCAGCGGACAAATGGATAACCAGAGCTTGCCGTACCTTTGAGAACGAACCCAAACGCCCCTGCCGCGCACACCCACGCTAGTGCGCTGCTGCCTGTGTGTCCTGGCCTTCAGCTGTGCCAAAACATCCTCAACGGGACCAGAGCTACCAAATATTTCCCTCGGGTGGTGAGCTGCCGTTCTCCGCTTCCACGTGGGGAAGCACAAACGGATGTTTCCGTCTGCGCGACATTTGCACCGTCGCTGCCCCGTGCCGGGTGTTTTCACGGCAGAGCCCCGTTCCAGAAGCACTTACAGAAAGCAAACATCCGCCGGGGAGTGTGGGGGGCACAACACGCAGCATCGTGCCCACGCACCCTGCCGCAAGGAGCTACCGTGCCCGCGGCTGCGCACCCACCGCTCTGCCCTGCTGCCAGCCCCGACCACCCCTCTGGACCAGCAGGACGGACGTGCAGCAGGACAGATGTGCAGCTGAAGAGCAAGCAGCACGTGAGCCCGGCTGCAGATGCGCATCGCCACGCTGAAGAAAGACCCTTCTGCAAGCCCCCGGTGCCCGCGGGTGCTGCCAGGGGCTGCGCGCTGCACGTCACTCCCCGTGCAGCACGCTAGAAACGCCGCTTACGGACCCATTTTGTCCTCCCCGGCCACAGAAAAGGACAGTTTAGAGCCACGAAGGCTTCGGGCCGAGGAACAATAGCAGGCTGATGTCTCCATTTTGAGCCGCGCGCACTCAGCTGGCACGCGCCTCGGGGAGGACAGGGCCCCTCCAGAGCCGGCACGGGCTGCACGGGGGAGCGCCGGGGAAAGCAGGCCGTGCTCTTTGGGAGCACGCGACAGACTCCGATACGGCGGAGCGGGGCGAGTCCCCACGAAGCAGCAGAGCCAGTGACCAAGCCCGGGTGACACAAAGCAACGGGGAACACCAGAGCCAGCCTTCCCCAGTGCCAGGGACGACGGAGTGCTGCCGGCGGGACCCGCGAGGGACGGGCACCCGCCGGTCCCCGGCACCCCGGGGTGGGCTGAGCGGAGGCGGCCAGCGCCCTGCCCTGCCGCTGCACCCTCGCTGCACCCGGCGTGGGGTTTGCTCCAGCTCTTGTATCCCAGCGGCGCAGCCTGACATTTATAGGGGGAAGTTTTATTCCTGCTGTAAATAACCTCTAATAGTGTAGGTCATTACACTAATTACAGAAGATAATTAATTTTCTGATTCTTGTTAGGCCGCTGCATATTCCAAGAAGAGCGCAGTTCATTATTTTCCCGTGCAATTATGACCTCCCTTCTCCTTCTCCTGCCAGCCCCGCCTTCAGGATTTTAACACTCTGTCAAGTTGTTTATCATGCAGCCATCGAGCTGTTGCAAAGACGAGGAGGTGCAGGGGCTCCTCTCTTCCTCCCACCCCATTCACGCAGACCACAAGAGCGCCGTGCCGCACAAGCCACCTCTCTGCTGCGCACAGGCTCTTCCAGCCACTCTCGGTTTCCAGCAGGACCGCACGCACGCCCTTACGGCCCCAGCCACGTGCTGGGTGCGAGGGACGCGCCAAGCGGAATCACCGCCGCCCGGGCACCCACAGCACGGGGAGCACCCTCCGGGGCTGCAACGCGTCTCCCTGAGCTGCGTGGGATTTTCCGGCGGCCGAGAAGGCCATGGCCGCATCAGCAAGAGGAAACCTCTCTCTTCAGTCGCTTGGAAAACATCCCCTCCAAGAGCCCGACCTGCTGGCGACCATTAAGGCGCAGCAGATTGATGATGGTTCTCTCGACGCAGCACTCGTTACCAAACCCAGCCTGCGAGCAAGAACATCTGCAGGATCTTATCCCGCCACGGGGTTGAGTGTGCAGGCATCTCCCACCTCTCGCGCGCAGATGGTGGGATAAAGACAACCTGGCACCTGGCAGCCCTCACAACTTCGCTGTCCTCGCCCTGTCCAGGACCATAAACCACCGCAGTAAAACACTTTGCAGCGTGAGAGCTGCAGCGCGGCGCTTGCTCTGCTCGCCCCGGCAGCCGTGCCCCTGCGCCTCACCGGCCGTGGGGCTGCAGGGCACACTGCAGGCACGTGGGTCAGAGAAACGCAGAGGGAAGAGCCGTGCCGGGGGCTCTGCGGGGCAGCTCAGACACGCCAAGCTGCAGCGCCGGCATGGCCGAGGCGCAGCTCGGAGGCAACGAGCGGCTCCTGAACCGTTTCTTGCCTGTTAGGGAGGGCGAAGCCTTTACCTTTTCTCCTTGGCCACGCGCCTACGGAGAGACGGCTCTGGCTGGAAGAGCGTGCCAGATCCTGGCTGCTCAGGGCTGGGGACTGCCTGGCTCTCCAGCCACGCTACAAATCTGGGTATCAGACGGGTTTTAGCGATAATCAATTGTAATAACAGACGCATATCCCTCGACCAGATAAGTGCAATATTATGCCTTAAGTCCAGCCGCAGCGAGCAGGGCAGATGGATGGGGCTAAGGCAGCAGGAAGGGCGCTCTCCCATCCCACAGGCCAGCGCTTGGTACTGGCTGCCCACGACCACGTTTCCCTGTGCCCCCAATAGACTTGTCGTTGAAAACCCAGGGACGGCGTGGGACGGCGTGGCCCGGCTCACCCGCCGCCCTACCGGGGCAGCGCATTTAAAGCCGACGGGAGAGGGAGGCTGCTTGCGCCCGGCGCGCAGGGCACCCGTGGAACTCGCTGCAGCAGGACGCTCACCGGGTCTGAGAGCGCAGCCATGCGTCAGAGGGGCCCGGGCACGGCAGCTGATAACGCACAGACCTGCTTTATAGCAGAGAGAATGAATTTTTAAAAGGCACATAAACCTCTGATGCTTCAAGGCATCAGCTGAGCGCTAAGGAGGATTAGGAGGAAATATCTCCTGTGGAAAGCTTATTCCACATGAATTCCACTGAAGGGATCCTTTCATCTCTCCCTAGAGCATCTCCTCCCCTGGCCTGATGTGCCTTGGCACTTGCTGAGCTCTTCTAATACAGTCGCAGGCAGCGATCCACCCGCAAAGGTTGACAGCTGTCTCCGTTACGATGCCGCCTCCTGACTGACGCCGAGCTGACAGGCGGCGTGACGGCGGGACAGCTATCCGTCCCCGGCGGGACGCAGAGCCACGGTGCCCGGCTTCGGGCAGGCGAGACGGGAGCGCGCCTTGCTCCCCGGCTGGGCAGCGAAGGGGCCGCGAGCTGCACAGTCAGCATTTGCAGCTCAACGCCAAGCCGCCGATGCAGCCCAGGAACCGGGGGCTCCCACGGGGCTCCCCCCTTCCCAGCACCCGCTTAGAAAGCGCGGCCGCAGAGCGTGCCATGCCTCGGAGCTGGCAACGGCCCCGGGGAATAAGAACCGGTTGCGGGCATCCCCTGGGCAGCCCTTTCTGCCCAGAGCATCTCCCCGACCGCTGCTCCTGCAGGAAAGCATCAGCCCGCACCTCGGAGGAAGGGAAAGGGTTAAACTGAACGCCACCTCCCCTCTCCTCTGCCTCGGAAAGGAGAGGCGCTGAGTGCACTAAAAACTGGGTTAAAAATGGCTCTGCTCTACCTATCTTATCTCCTTTGTACTCAAAGCCCTCGAAGAGCGGCAGGTTTTCACGCAGAATTTTCCCGTCTAATCCCCTTTTGTTAGCTCTGATACCGGCGTTGCAATACAAACCTCGCCCGGGCGATTTAGGAGGGATTACACGCCCTCAATCCTACCGCATGCGGGAGAAAAACGTTTCCTCAAATCAAATTTTACACAAACCGGTATTTGAAAATAATCAAAGCGCAAATCCCTGCCGTGGGGATTTCTGGAGGGAGGCGAGCAGGGGGCGGGAAGCGGCAGGAGCCCAGCGCCGCCACGGCCCCGGCACCCTGCCCACCGGCCCCGCCATGCGCCCCGGCGCGCTCAAGCCCAGACCGAAGCAAACTCAGAGCGCACCAAAAAGCAGCCCACGGCGTGGCGCCGGACTGGGGTGCCGTGGCTGGGGGGCGGGAGAGATGTGAGAGACACGAGCAAAGCGGGGGCCGGGGGAGCTGCTCCTCGCCCCCTTCCCGTGCCAGCTGCGAGCTGCAACGGGGCACGGCAAACCAGCGTCACCGACGCCAGTCAATAACTGTCTTTTACACAGCCAAACGTGCTCTACGGGGCTCTGCACGCGCGTACGTGGCTCGGCTTTCCTGATGAAATATTGCCGGTGCCGCTCCTCTAATATATATGTCAGAGATGCAACCTCATTTTATTGATCTCTCCTAGCTGCTGGGATATCCATAGTGGAATTAATATGTCTGTATCGCCGCAAAAAAAAAAAGGTAAAGCCCATCTGACAGTTTCAATTAAGGAAGCGTGAAAAGCGATTTGCGTAAGAGACTGGGGCTTCGCGGGGGAGAGGAGGGCAGCCCGCGGGCAGCGCGTCTGTACACTCGCATCTGGGTAAGTGAAGTGATTTCCTACAGGAACGCGGCGAGCGCCCGACCCGACAGCGGGGCCAGCGCCCCGCGCCCGCCCGGGGAGTGGGAGCACAGCGCCCGGGGGGGATGCCCGCAGAGCTCCCCAGGGTCCTGGCGGGAATTTGCAGGGGCCCATCCTGCACGACCAAACTCCTTCCCTCCGCCACACACAGCCCCATCCAAACCTGGATCCCCTGCGTCTACGGATGCGAAGATGCCGCATCGTCTCGTTTCTATCCCCTTCCCCTCGACTGGGGACAATGCTCTTAACTCCGCCATAAAATTAAAAGTCATGTGTCCGGATAAATCAGTTAAGATCTTGTTTGCAACACCTACAGATGAAGCCTGCCCAAGCCGGGGTCTGGCCAGCTGTCCCAACATTTGGCTTGCTCTCAGCAGGACGTACAACAACACACGGCCGCTTAAAAGCACTCGTCTCCCAGAGAAGTAAAGCCCCTTCCTAATCCTCTCCCCACTGAAGACCAGGCTGTGGGGTGTGCTGCAAAGCCCCTTGCCCTCAGAGGAGGGGAGGACAGGACAGCCTGCTCCCTACCCCAGGCCCGGGGGGAGGAAGAGGAGCGGCAGGAGATGCCGGGAGCTCCTCTGTAACCCACGGTTCCCCCCAACTGCTCCGAGCATCCTTCACCTCCAGCCACCTCCCACTCCACAGCGCCTCCGGCATCTCCGGCAGGCCGGACGCTGCTCGGTGCCCAGATAAACCGGGGCAGGAAAACCAGCGCCGCTCAGCCCCTGGAAGCCAAGACGGCACAACCGTCTTGGTACCAGTCCCGCGGTACCTGGGACTGCTCATCGCCGCTGGTGGACGATGAGAAATAAAAACCCAGGTGGAGCTTGCTGGCTCTCTTCGGGCACGGCAAATAAACTTCCCCGCGGTTTCCTTGGACGTCTGCAGACCATCGGCAGGCTGCCCCGCTCGCCAGCAGCCCCCGCCTCGCACGCTCGCTCCCAGTCATCCTGCTTCTACAGCACCCGCGAGCCCCGCTTACCCACAGCTAAGGCTTCTGGCTCCGACGACAGAATGTTACCAGTCACAATTACACAATATCTTGTTCTTGGGGGTAATTACTTTTAAGTGCGTATATCCCAGTCACACTCAGAGGCCCTACCCGGCACCGGGAGCCAACCGCGCCAGGTACGATGGAAACCCCGTGCACGGACGCAGCCCTGCCCCTGGCAGAGACCAGGACTCGGAGCTACCGGTCGGCAGACCCGCACCCGCGCGGGCACAACGGACCCCCTCGAGCACGCACACCTCTCGGCAGGGTTTGGGAGCTGTAAATCCAGGCGTGCAAGCGCCAGCTCTGCCAGCCGCCTTCCCCGCCAGCGCTACCGCGGAAGAGCAGCGAGCTCTCGGGCACCTTTTGCCTGCTGCCCACGGCCGGCTCCGCGCGTGGGCACTGCGATAGCCGGGGTCTCGCACACGCCAGCTTGCGGAGGCAGCCTCGAAGCCTTGACTTCAACGCAAGCTGCACGCTCGCGAGCGCCAGCGCGGCTCCCTCCCTCCTTCCTTAAACCCCATGATTAAAAAACAGCTTTATGGTTTTCACACTTCCCAGTGTCCGTGGCCAGTCCCTGTGCCCAGGCACATCTTCCCAGCCGCTCCAGCCCTCCCGGGGTGCTCCCCCGTGCCGCCCCAGCAGCCTCTCCCGCCCCCCAAACCACTCCATGACCACCGACACAACAGGCACCGGGAGGCTCCGCAGAGCAGGATGGGACCTCCTGCAAGAAAGGGGCTCAGGGCATCCGTACGCTCCCCGGGGCGCAGCCGAAACAGGCTGGGTGGCACCGCCCGGGCAGCTCCGCAAAGCTCTCCTTTGTGAAGGAGCAGGGACAGGCTGCCTGCAGCCCCTCAGGGTCTGGCAGCGTTTATGGTAAAGGCTGACCTTGGCTCGACGGGCGGCACAAACGAGGGTGCAGCAGCAGCAAGGTGGAGCACACGAATCCCAGGAGCTGGCGGTGCTGCCAAGGGCCATCAGCGGAGCACCTCGGCTCACCTCCGCCAGCCCTTCGGACGTGGACACACGGACACAAGCGCAGGACTCACCGCCCCGGGGTGCTGAGTGCGCCAAGCAGGAGAGCAGGGCACACCATGGGGTGGCAGGGCAGGCCGTGGGGCAGCAGCCCAACTTTTGGCCCCGGCAGCCCCTCCTCCCCCAGCTGCAGCCCATCAGGAGCAGACAGAGCCCAGCCAAGCGCAGGTGATTGCTGCCCTCGCTCAGCTGCAGCAGCCGGGGCCCGGCTGGGCTTTTTCTCCCTCTGGATACAGGCGATGCGAAAACCCACTTGGCTAAAAGCCGAACCAAAACGGCCCCCGTCCCTCTGGAAGGCCGCCCCATCCCCGGCGAGGCATCGCTGCCAGTTTCATAGCGCTGCAAAGTACACCGACAAGAATTGATTGACTTAGTTTCAGCAGTTCAATCTCCTCCTTCCCTCAAGTCCCCCGTGTGCAGCTTTCTGTGTTGGACTCAAGAAAAAAAAAAGTGGGGGGAAAAGGTAAAACACAAGCGCAACAAAACCAAACAAAAAACCCCCACAACAAACTACATACCTTCTGGCAAAACCCAGAGCACCACTTACACAACATCTTTACTCGCTCCATTATTTATAGCGCAACTGAAACATTTATTCCTACACGGAACTACCCGGAGCACCGGTGTTTCGGTGAGCTGGAGCCAGCGCTGCTGCCAATCCCCAGCAGCAACCGGTGCCCGGCCACTCGGCCCCATGCGCCGGGGGGACGTGGGTCCCCGTGGGCAGCCCCGAGGTGGGACCGATCTGGCTCCGGGTGCCAGCGAGCCGGGGCGAGCCTGGAGCACCGCACATCCCTGTGCCCTGGGGCACCAGCCCAGGCCCACAGGAGGCTCCGACGGGAACGTTCCCAGAGCCAAACCGCACCCGGCTTTGCAGCACAGAGATGACAAAGTAACACCACGAATGCGACAGTGGAAACCCTCCTGGAAGCCATAACTCCACGATGAATCGATAAGCAGGGCAGTGAAATGGCTATGAATTCTGCTTGCTGGGAACCCGGGGCCACCCCAGCGCTGCCTCTTTCTTCAATCAAGGAGAAGACACGTCAGCTGAGTAACACGAGTCTCACCCCCGGGATGAAATTACAGTTTGGAAGCAGAAGGGATCAGATTCCAGAAGTTTACATCCAAAACCAGCCGATCCCGGACCCTCCCACGCTTGTACGGCCACGACTCCGAGTCAGTTCCCGGGGACGGGAGGTCCCTCACACCCAAGACCTTTCCCCCTTGACAGCTCAACCCTTCCCAAAGACCACACGCAAGCCGGCACAGCCCGACCCCGTCGTGGCTCCTTGGCAAAGTCCAGCGGCACTGCCGCGGTCTTGTCAACAGAAAGAGCTGGCTGCACCCCCAACCCACACGCATCTTTTCACGGCAGCTGACCTCACGGCGGGACGCAGTAATTACTGATGGGTAACGGGCAGGCTGCAGCCCGGCCGTCTCAAAGCCACGTAAGGCTAATCAATAGCAGTTCATCGATAGACCGATCGATCACCTCCGCTAGTAAATGTCTGTCAAGGAGGCCCCAATCCCGTTATGCCTATCTTTAGTCAAACCCCAGCGCTGGGTCCCCGAACGCGCAGCCGGATTAAGGGCGGCGTAATCTGCTATTCGGAGCACACAACACGCGAGCCTCGTGCCAAAGCTCGCAGCTGGGGCCGCCCTACGTGTGAGGAGAGAGAGTTAAAAATGAAATTAAATTAATACAGGCCAGGAGCCAGCTCGGTGCGGGCTCTGGGAGGATGCTTTATGCGAGGGATGCGTGGAACGATGCACCTGCGAGAGACGGCAGCTCTGCCCCTGAAGGATGCGGGGCTCCGCGGCGGCGCCGGGCAGGGTCGGAGCGGGGACCCTCCCTCCAGGGCACGCTCCCGGCACAAGGGCGAAAGCATCCTCGCGCCCGTGAGCCGCACCGCCGGCGCCCTCCTCCCTGCCAGGAGCCGGCGATGGCCAGCGTCCCAGGACCAGCAGGACACGCCATGCTGGAGGTCTCCCCTCCTTTAATAGGATCTGTCGTCTGGCAATCTAATTTGATCGGGGAAAACTAATGAAAACAGGCCCCGGTCTGCAGCACGGATTAGCCCAATCAGTCCAGAGTGGCTACTTTATTGTTCAGCTCCCTGGCACCAGCTGTGCGTGTGTGCAATCAGCCCCTAATAGCCATCAGGCTGCATCCGCCCCAGCTGCCCCGCCAGCAGCCCTCCATTTCGGGGCTCTTCCACCGCCCCGGCAGTCAGGGGGCGCAGGGCGTGCCGGGCTCTAGCTCCCCTGGAAATCAGACCCAAGGGCAAACGGAAAGATCGCACAAATAAGGAAGCAATGTACGCTAATACACCTTTTCCTTAGCTTTAAGGGACGTCTCGGGGTTAAAACCAAATCCCATTACTTCGGAGAAGGGCACGCCTGGCACTGACCATCCGCACCCTCGAGACCCGTCACTATTAATGGGGCAGCTTTTCCCATGTCAATACTCATCTGTCCCCTTCAGACCCCAGTGTTTGGGGGTCTGAAGCCTCGGAGGGACGGAGGAGCGCACCCCAGGCGCGCTGGGCTCTGGGCAGCCCCGGCACCCAGCAGCCCCCTGCCCCACGCTCAGCAAAGCCCAAGCCCAGGGAAAGCTTCACCACTCTGCGATACGGGCAACGCGCTTTTCCTTTTCCTAATCCCCGCAAACCCTCCTGCTCTCGCGAAAACAGACACAGCATCACTTCTCCTGCTCCACGCAAAACACCCCGGAGCCGCCCGTGGGTGCCAGCGCCGCCCCGGCACACGGCTGCAGGCACCCAGCCCCGGGACGGGACCACGTCGGCTTTCCCTCCCAGGGCGACGGTAACTCCGCAACCCTCCCACCCAGCCGGGGAGGAGCACACGGGACCACAGCACTGACACACGGCTCCTGCCGGGGGACGCAGCGGTTTTCAGCGGCGTGGCGCAGCAGCCCGGCGTGGCAGCACGTGGAGGACTGGGGATGGAAGAGGATCGGAGAGTGGGAGAAAACACCCAGGCTGTGAGATCCCGTGTGAGGCTGTACCGAGGCTCCCGGTTTGGGGCTGAGCCTGCTCTCCCCGCAGACGGGACCTCCCCGGCGGGCAGGGAGGACGGGTAATGTGCGGGCCCTGGCTCAGCCTGGCAGGCAGGGAGGCAGAAGGAAGCCGAACGTGACAGGTAAATACCTGTATGAGCAGGGATTATCTCCTCCTGCCTGCAAATATTTGCTCACCAGAGCAGATACGGCAGATGCGAGTCAGACGTTCAGCCTTACACATGCAATCACACGCGCTCTGGCGGCTCCATAAATCGTGCGGTGACCAAAGGTTGTAGGATCTGGTTATGGCTCAATCACGCGGGCTCTGCATGCCAGGGGCAGGGACCACACGTCCGAGCCCCGTTTTACACACGCGGCTGGAAGGACGCTGGCACCTTCCGCAGGGCAGGGCAGGCCGTAGGGACGCTTCACCAGCCGTGACGCCACGGGGCAGCCCTGGCACTGCCACCTCCAGCGCTGCCTGCAACCGGGTGACGGGCACCATCAGCGCGTGGGGCTGGGGGGAGACCCACGGCAAGGGCCAGCGGCGCCGGCAGCGCTCAGATGGGCTTCCCAGCCTCGATCCAACCCCGGGTCGGTCCTCTCCCCGCACGCAAGACCAGAACCCAGGACGGCGAAAGGGTGGGAGGGTTTAAACGACGTGAAGGAACCTCCAAGCAAAAAGTGCTGGCAAAGAACTGCGGAGCTTTAGGAATTACAGCACTGAGCCACCCGGGACACGGGCATATTGACTTCGACCGAAGCCTTTAATAAGGCAGCTAACAGCATTGCGTTTACGTTCATCCCCGTTACAAGCTGAACATGCCCGGGACGAGCCAACGTTCCAGCTACAGCGCTCGCCAGGCTCAGCCGAGGGATTACCCAGCCTTGTAACTACAGCTCTCCGCTTTTCCCCTTTCTTCCCTTTTTCTGTTCTTCCTTGGGGTCGGCTCAAAGCAGCTCTTCCCTCGCCATCTTTTGCTTTGTGCTTTGCTTGCCGACCACAGGCGGACCTCGGGGTCCCTCCTCCACCGCAGACTTGCGGAGCCAAGGCAGGTGCCTCCTGCCCTCTCCTTTTGTAGCCGCTGAGGAAGCGCAGGAGCGGGGCACTGCGGCGCTGCTTTTTTCAAGTCATTTTCAAGGATTCACCTGAACGCCTTTGTCGCTGGCAGACAGGCCTGGGAAGCTCTCTGAAATTCAAACGCCACCCACCTGCATCTGCGCTCCCGGGGGCTCTCGCGCCGACCGCCGCGACCACAGCTCAACAGATTAATGCCGCGGTCGCACCGCACAAACGTCCAGAAGCGAAGGCAAAGAGCGGGAGGAGACTTAGCAGGGACGTTATCAGAGGCTGGAGCATGTTAATGTTATCGACAGGCTGCCAGTTAAGCTAAAGAGGCTCCGCCATCCCTAAGCAGGGGACCCAGGCCGGTTAAAGCCATGCAAAGCGACGCTGGGCTGGCTCAGCATTCACGCGTGCACCGTGCCCATCGTCAGTCACCCCTTGCAGCGTGGTGGCCGGCGCCCTGAGCCGCGGCAGGAGCTGTGCCGTGCACGCACGACAGCGGCACAAGGATGCAAGACGCCGGCTGCACCGGCCGTGCCTTGGGACCCGGGGAGCTGGGGCTGCGAGGCAAACAAAGGCCGGAGGAGAGGGAGCAGCCGGCGAGTCCCCTGACCCGTGAAGGAGGGGCCCCAGGAAGGCCCCTCGGCCGCCCACATGCTCGCTGTCAGCTCCGCGCAGGCCGGTGCCCTGATGCCTTCGCCTCCCCCCGCGCTTCACCAGCCTGCCCGCGAGCGACAGCCCGGCCCCGCGCCGCAGCCGGGAAGGGGAAGGCGACGCTCGGGCACGCTGGCGTGTGCAGGAGACCACCTACCCGCGCCTGCCACCCTGCAAGCACGCAGTGGGACACGGCACCCCGCTCCTGCCCCGCCGCAGGGACCCACGGCAGCATGGGCTCCGGCCCCGGCCACCCCAGCTTTGGGCGACGGCTTCAGCGCCAGTGGCAGAGCACGGCCTCGCAATCCTACAGCTGCGCTGAAATACAGCGGAGGAAAGTCCCCTACTGTTCCCTGCGCAGCATTTTATCTTAATAACATTTTATCTTGGATGACAAGCCCATGTAATGTGGTTTAAAAGCCACGGCTATGCTGACACCATAACGGGGGAAAGGAAAAAAAGCTCTTTTCTCCCGTCTAATACATTTGCTAAGGTCACAACTTTAAAACCTCTCGCTGTATCTCGCTCGCCAAGCTGGGAGGCTGCTTTGTAGAGCAGCTCAGAGAGACCGGCGGGGAGCCCAAACCCTGCTCCTCCCTCCCATTCAGGGCTCCTGCAATAAAGGCTCCAGCGCTCGCCTCGCCTTTGCAGTTTTTGCTGGGGGAGGTCTTTTTCTCGCCCCCTGCTTCGTGCGGTAAGTGCCAGAGGCTTTGAAGGGGTAACTGCGAGGCTTTGCTGCGTCCCGAGGCCGGCAGGAGGCTGAGCCCCGCCGGCAGGGCGACAGCAGCCGGGCTCGGAGGAGCGGGTGAGCCACCCGCACCGGCGGCACAGCCCCTGCATGGGCTGGATCGGCTCCAGCGAAGCCGGCTGCAGGAGACCCGGTCCACCCCGGCTGCCACCATCTCCACGGACGGTGGCACCGCGCGTCCCAGCGCGACTGCTCGCTCTTTGCGAGCGGCAGAGACCCCGCCAGCGCCTGCGAGGAGCAGCGGAGCGGCTGCGGGCGCCGGTGAGCACCTTAAGCCAGAAACAGGACTCGAACCAAACCGTGCTCCAAATCCAACCCACCGGAGCAAGCCAGAACCGACCCCCTACGGCCACGCAGCGGCCCCAAAGCTTCTGGGAGGCAGAGCCAGGCTGTCCCCCGCCACACCGTCCGTCCTGGGGCCGGCGGGGGACAGGCAGATTACAACTCCGGCAGAAGTCCAGCCCTAGCCCTGCAGCACCCCAACTTCTGCCGTGGGAAGCGCTGCAGCGACGTTGCACGGTACGTTATCGCTAGGGAGACAGCTATTCTGGTCTAATTGCCAGTGTTTCACAGAAAACGTGGCAGCCTTCGCCTGCTCGGAACAGAACTGACCCTGCGTAACCACCGTAAAGAGGAAGGATGCCCGAAAGAAGGAATAAAAGCAGATGTTAAGAAAGCGAGGGGAACACGAGCACGAGCGGGGCTGGCGTGGGGAGGGAGGAGGCACTGACCCAGCAAGGCTGCAATGAGGGTTAAGCTCTTCTTGTGAGAGCTAATCTAAGGTCAGGCAAATCCTGCTGACAGATTATTTTTCCGACGTCCAGATCAGTGGCTCGGCCACCACAGCCCGGCAGGGCCCGGGAAGCAGCTGGAGGAGCTGCCGGCAGCCCCGGAGCTCACGCTGGAGAACGGGGCAACGCTGCCCAAGAGCAGGGCCGTGGGGAGCAGGCAGAACCCTGCCCGACGCCGGGCTCCCCGGCACGCCGGCGGCAGCCGATGGCAGCCTCTGCTGAGATGCGGGCGAGAGCCCACCCTGTGCATGCGGCTCTCTGGCGGTGCCCCCGGGAGGGACGGGAGTGTCCCCCACCCCAGCCTGTCGCTCTGTCACCTCTGCTTTGCTGCGACAGACAGACAAGCCTCAGCTCACCGCACCATCAATTATTCACACGCGCTATTTCTGAATATTGATGTTAAAAGCAAATTCCCGGCTTGCCCCTCGCCCGCGTTTCAAATGAGGTTTGCACACCCCAAAGAGCCCAGTTCCCGCGGAGCCGTCAGCGCTGCCATCGGGCATACCACCGCACTGGGGGGGAGGAGGGACCGCCACGGCCACCAGCCACGGTCAGGTCCGCTGGCACCGGGTCTGGGGCGTGCGATTCAGGGTCAGCAGGAGAAGCCACCCTGCGCCCGCCCCGTCGTGCCCGCTCCCAAGGGATTCAGCCTGGCACCCACCCATCGGCCCACCGGCGGGGTGCGAGCAGGGAGGAAGGCTCCCAGAGTGAAAGGATGCGTCTAATGGAGACAAAAGGAGCTTGCTCTCCCCCTCTCTTTTTTTTACAAGACAATATTTGTAAATAACTGTTTCCTGCTTCTGTTTATACAACTTCAAAAGACGGGAAATGGAAGCCTGCTCGCCGCACTGTATCATTACCCTTCATTATTGCAATTTTCCAGAGTTTAGGTGGCTGGAGAGGGAAAACAGAGGATAATGCACCACTCTGAAAGCTGTGGAAAGAAAAACAGGGAGAGAAGCAAGCCCCGCTTCCAGCCTCCTGGCCAAAGCACGTCGATAATCTCAGCGTCCGATTCCCACCTCTCGGCACCCTGGCAGGCGCCCGCAGCTGCTGGACCCACGCAGAAGGGCACCAGCGGTGCGGTGGCTCTTCACGCTGCCTGCAACCGGCCAGCTTTCGCACCAGCCCTCGACCGCGCTCACCTGCGAGCGCCGAGCCCGGCTTCAGCATGCACCAAGGGCCGCGTTACGTCGGAGGGAGGGCAGAGCCACGCTCCCCAGCCGCAGGCAGCATCCCCGGGGGACCCCCAGGTCCTGCTAGCAGGACAAGCCCACCAGCACGAGAGCTGCACGGCACCAGGGCCACCGAGCCTGAGCGGTGCTGCCCACCCTGACCCCGCGCCGGTGACGCCGGGCGCACAGTGGGCACGTGGCGGGCACTGGCTGCACGGCATCCACACGGTAATTAGGGTCTGCGCTCATAAACAAACGAGGTAGATGTCAGCACATTTCTAACGTGCTCGCGACCGCCGCTGGGCAAATCAAACCGTTTCCAGCTCGGTCAACCTTCTCAGCGGCATGGGGAGCCCCGTAAAGCAGAGGCAGGAATCCCTGCGGGCCGGTGCCCGGCCCAGCCCCTGCACCCACGCGTGAGCACACGGCAGCAGGCAGAGCGCTGCGTGCCCCGCGACCCAGCACCCACCTCCGTGCTCCCGCGAGCGCATCCACACCGGCACCGCAGCTCCCATCAGGAGGCGGCGCTGGATGCGCATCGCCCGCTTGCCCCCGCGTCCACCCGCGCAGCTGCTCGAGGCAGGCAGCCCCAGCACGGCACCCGCAGCCGGGTCGGAAGGGCCTTGTTCGCCCCGCAGAGACAGAGGTCAGCAAGGATGGGTAAACCAGATAACGAGGGGTTTGGTAGCACTGGTTTGTTTAGTAACCACAAACAACCCTCCGGAGGGACTGAACCAGCCCTGCTACACGGCAAAGACAAATTATCGCGCTGGGATTCAGAGAACGAGCGCGATTCTGACCCTACATGCCAAGGAAGAAGAGCAGAGCTGCATAGCCACGGACACCTCGACGGAGAAAGGACGACTGGCCCGGAACGCAAGGGATCCTCCTGTGCCTGCTGCGCATCGCCGGGATGGGGCACAGCCCGCGACCCCCCAGCCCTGCTCGCCCCTGCCTGCAGGCAGCAACGGAGGCAGGGGCCAAGGAGCTGCGCAGAGCTCGCCCGGCACACCGCACGCAAACCCAGGTCCCAGACCGGCCGTCCTGACTCAGCAGACCTCTCCTTCCCTTGGCCTAATGGTCTGCTGGTGACCGACTGAGCACCCCTCACACGTGGGCAGCTACGGTTTTGTTGGCTCGCTTTTCATCGTCGCTAGAAGCTGGAACAAAGAACGGCATTGCTGTGACCGCTGCAAACCCAACAGATTGTTAAAAAGACGGCTATGGTATCAGCCTAGGTATCACCCCGATGGGCAGCTGACGAACGCCCACAAGTAGGGACCGCTGCTGTTGCGACAGGGAAGGGCCCCAAAAAGAAATCTCATTTGTAGATCCCCGCTTTGATAGCGCGGGCACTCTCTTATTTTGCGTTTGTTTTATATAGCCTTGTTTACTGCACCGATATTTCATCCTGCAGATTCATCCTGGACCATCGTTACGCTTCCTCCCCGGCTTGCAGAGATGCCTCCGCTTATCATAAAAATCTATGTTAGAATTTCAGATTAATTAAAAGCTGTAAATTGCAAAGCCAGACGCGATAACTCGCATCTTTGCCCTTCCAAAAAAAGGAGGACGAGGAGAACGTGAAGGCCCCCCGTTTTACAGCACAGCCTGTCCCCTCGAGGTGTCACATTCGGCCTGGAGCCACCTCGCTCCGTCCCCGCTGCGACCCAGGCAGCGCTCACGAGCCGAGCGCTGCTGCCTTCGAGGCCCCCAGGAGACAACTCGCATGTGCCAGGGAGTTACGCTCAAAAAACTAGAAGCGTCCCTCTCCTTTCCTGGTAACGCTGACTTGCCACCCCAGCAAGGCCAGCGGCTCACACGCGCACACGCTCCAGCACCACGTCCAACACGCAAGGAGGAACGGTGCTGTGGAGGGCACCCAGCCAAAGGTGGCCCTGTTCCTGGGGAGGACAGGAGCCTCGCAGCCTCTCAAATCTGTCTGACCGAGCTCTGCTTTCTCCGAGAGCCGGGGCAACGCCGGCGGGAGCAGATCCTACCCTGCCACCCGCCCCGCGCAGCTGCGGCAGTCCGACCACTGAAAGGGGACAGACGCCATCCGCCCCCCGGGCCGGGGACACTGCTTTTTGTGCCCAAGGACGTTCGCGCAGCCGTGACCACCATCTGCTCGCTGACAGCGCGCAAGCCAGCTTGGGCTCCGGCGCAACTGCATCGCCCGGAGTTAATGCAGGCACCGGGGTCACCCACCGCCCCCTGCGCTTCCGCAGCCCCACTCCGCAGGAGAGCTGCCTGGCGCCCCGCTTACACCCCTCAAGACGACCCTGTTTAGGAAGGAGAGGCGTTACTCGGCTCCTCCGATTCCTCCCCGTTTCCAGCTCCGCTGCCTCCAGCTCTCCCCCGGCGCCATGCCCCATCTGACTCGTGCTCCCTCCCGTCGCTCCACGGGCAGGCTAAGAGAAGAGGGGCGGGCAGCAGCATCCCTCAGCTCTTGAGCTCCTACTTGCCGCGGATCTCTTAATGCATTTCTTGGCCAAGGGTTAGGAGATTAAACGCTCCATAGAAGGCGAGCTGACACAAGCTGACAGACCTGAATCTTCCGCACATGCATAAGTGCCAGCCCTCGTCACAAGGATGCTCATTTGCCAGCCTCATACCTATCGCTTTGGCTAGGAGTCAATCTAAATAAAGCAAATTCACTTCTTTGATGGGGAGAGGGAGTCGCTGGGCTGTCATAAGGTTGAACTCAGCTGGCATCACTGGGAAGTAGAAGGTGCCGCAGGAGCACAAAGCACGGCATTTCCAGCCTCCCAGGAGCGAGAGGGAGGGAGCCCTGCCTTGCCCCGAAGCAACCGCACCAGGAGCCAGCAGCCAGCCCCAGGCCCGCGCGGAGCCGGGCTGCCGGCCCTGCTCCCCATCCCCTCCTCTTCAGCGACGGGGGGATCCCCGAAACTCTGCGCAAACAGAGATCTCTCCTTCGGCGCCGAGGACCACGGGCGACTGCAGCCTCGCAGTGCTGCCTGCTGGGGCCCGGCCTTTTCCGCCCCGTCCGCAGGCCGGAGGCGAGGACGGAGCACTGAGGACGCGAGGACGGGGCACCGAGGGCACGAGGACACGCGGCTGACCCCCCTCCTGCCCACCCGGGCCAGCCCTGCCGAATTCCGCAGCACTCCCTTGCTGCGCTCAGCCACGCAGCCCGGCCTCCCCATCCCCTCTCCTTCCCTCCCACCCCCCAGCGGCTGGCTGCAAGGATTAAGACTCATTTCAAATGAAGTTTTCATTATTTTCTGCTCTCCTCCTTTATTCCCAAACTCATTTGCATTACAAAAAAATTAAACAAAAGCTGCTTTTCGAATCTCCACTCATTACTCCCATTACATTTGTTAACATCGTTATCTTCCGCTGAAGATGGCAACTATTATCAAATGTTGCAGAGCTTTTGTAGACCTCTTGCTATATTACTCCGGAAAATTGCTTTAATGCTTATGCTTTTAGTGGTTTTAAAAAACCAGCCATAGCATTAGGAGCCATAAAGAAGATAAAGTAGTGCATCATTTGATAATATGTGCGGTTTTCCCCTTTACTCTGAAATATAAATACACGGTGGTAACGCAGGATGCAAAAGTTACAGCGATCCACCACGGATCCTCCGATCTGACCCTCAGGTTCACCCGTCTCCCTCCTCGGCAGCTCCTCCCTTCCCCAAAACGCTTTTCTTGGGGAAAAAGTATCGCAACAAAAGCTGGGATTCAAGGAACACCTTCCAAACACGGCACCCTTCAGCTTTTCCAGATTGCAGCAAAACAGATTTTGTCTGAAGGAGACGCGGCCAATGGCTCAAGCCGTAGCTGCCGAACCCCTGTCTTTAGGGGGCAAGGACAGCGACGGAGCGGCTCGGGGACTAGCGGGGTCCGAAATGGCTCTCGCGGAGGGAGGGCGCTGGGACGGGGCTCAGCTGCCGGCTTCAGGAGCCACACGGCGCTGCTGCTGCAGCGGAGGGTGCTGGGGCGGCGCGGGAGTCCCACGGGTGCCCCGCCAGGGAAGATGCCGCGCGTGTCAGCAGTCTTCAGACAGGAGGGATCAGTGCCGGAACACGAGAGGTTTTGCCCGATTTTAAACACAGATTACGGAACTGAAATGTTCATTATAATTAAATGCAAACCCTGTAACTCGGAGCTCTAGCTACAACCTCGGGGACGCATCCAGCTCTCCAAACGGGAAACGGTGGGCTTCTGTGGGCCCTGTCCAAAGCCAAAGGAATCAGACAGCAAAAGCCTGTTCCCACAGCGAGCCCCAGCGCAGCGCATGTCGCAAGGCACGCGCCCGTCCTCATCCCCCCTGCACGGCACCCGGGGACAGAGGGCACGGTCACCCCCGAGCGCGCCGGTGGCAGCGCAGGGTGCGAGCCCCCTCCCTACCGCTCCGCCCAGGGCTAGTCCAGCACCTCCCAGGGCGTCTCTGAACACGCGCGAGCGCAGCGGCTGACACGACGGGTCTCACGGCCTGGTAGAGCGCTCGCGGCACGAAGGAAGGAGAAGAGACCTTGCTGAAGGTGCAGCAGGTTGCGTGGCGTCCCAGCACCGCTGGCTCTCCCAACGCTCGGCGGAGCCACCCAGGAGAGCCCCGATATCTTTATGGGTGCATCCCTCCTCCCTGCTAACAGTTCGGTGGGTCTCATTACAGAGGAGACGGCTGCTGGTCCCAGCGCCTCTGGCTTTCAGCTGGAAACCAGCACGGATAGCCTTCAGAGGGCCGACAGCTGAGCCGAGCAGAGATGCTATCTGCAGGGATGTTTTCAAAAAGGAAAGAAGGGGGAAAAGAGCGAGCTAGGTACAAGCTCGGGGAAGCCGGAGACGCAAAATTTGGCAGGGCAAAAGGGAAGCGGGGTGGGGGCTTCCCAACCGCCCTCCCAAGGAAATTGCGTGTCGGCAGGGTCGCCGCCAAAGCAGAGGCTTCCAGGCACAATTGCTCAGGAGCAGAAGGGGCAGAGACCCGCGGGGCAGAGGTGAAGAGCGGGGGGAGGCGGAGGGGGAACAGCGAGGAGGTGGAGCGAAGGATTCCCCGCAAAGGTGGCAGCTGCTCGCACACCGCAGCGCAAGCACGGAGCGCCCGAGCCCCGCGCCACCCGCGGCGGGAGCCGATTTACGGTGGCTACGGGAGAGGTCAGAGCTCAATAGCCTTTCATCAATCAGTTAATTAAACCGAAGCAAACCAAACATAACGAATGTAAAAATTTACCGCCTCTGCCACGGGTTCAGGTGCGGCGGGACCTGAGACAGCTCCAGCTCGACCCACTCGTCTTCCCCCCTAACAAGCCAGGACAGGCTGGGTTTGGGCGGGAGGCCCGGCCACCCCTCCGCAGCGGGCAGGACGTGCAGGGGCCGCAGTCCTGCCCGCAGCACAAACAACAACAGTAACAGCCACTCGCCAAGACCGAGGCGGCACAGAGGTGCTAAACCCTGCCAGCAAGAAGTCAAAAGCACGGCTGTCCCCAAGCGTGGGCCCAGGCACGCTCCGAGGGCGGCACGTGAGGCGCGACACCAAAACGACCCGCTTTAACCACGCACGAACGCAAAAATCATACGCGCCTGTGACACAAGTTCACGCTTGGTCACACAGCCCACGAGACCCGCATGAAGAGATTTAAATTATCGCTTTGTTTTGCACCAGGCTTCTCGTGCTGATTTAAGCTGCCCAAACAAATAATTATGGTCTTATCTCCATCACGCAGCAGCGTTAGCCGCGATTCATCATTTTTAGCTTCTTTGTTTCGTACATTGTATATATACGTATAAACGATTCGGCCATTCACGTTTCACAGGACACCGGCAGCGCAAAATGCTCTTGCCAACACGGTGAAAACGGGCGTTTGGTTAAATCTGGTCTGGACTAGAACAAAAATATAATCTCTAAAGAACACGAAAGAAATGCACGCGTGTTTTTAACAGCTTCTGCAAACGAGCCTGTCAGATCTGCAGCGCTCGAGGTGCAGAAGCGATGCTCAGCGAGAGAGCACGTGGACGTGCAACGGGCTGCCCCAAGCTCACGCTGAAACACACAGGGCAGAGAAGCCAGCCCGGAGGGAGCTGAGCCCCCGGGCCGAGGCGAGGAGGAACCGGGCAGCGGCACCGCGCTCCGGCGCCTGGCCGGGCACCGGGACTGGCGTCCTGCAGTCCCTGCAGCAGAGCTGCTGGGGCACGGGGCAGGCTCCGTGTCAGCACCAGAACTGCAAATTATGGCGTTCAGGCCCCTTCCATGAGCTCCCACCGGCGCACCCTTCCTACAGCCGCTCTCTTTCATATGTGCCCTCTGTCAAGGAAACAAACAAAAAAAAAACACAACCCAAAACCAAACAAAGGCACCGGGGGAGTCACAGGCTTAAACACCAACACGGCACCGAGAGCCGCGTGCAGCATGGGGCTGCCGACCGGGCGGCGGGGCTTCAGCCTGGCACTGCCGGGAGCCCCGCGGGACCCGCTCTCGCCGAGAGCCTTCCTGGCAGTTAGAAAAGGCGCCGTTACCCAGCAAGATGATGCCAAGGCCCACCTCCCGGGAAAGCAAGCGTGAATGGCTCCTCCTAACCTCCCCCCTCGCGCACGGGAACAACGCGCAGAGGAGCTGCCGAAGGCTCCCAGGCCCACGCGGTTTAAGCGGCAACCTTTGTGCACAAAGATCTGACTTCACCCTGCCCTTGGGTGGCTGGAGAGCCTACACGAAGAGGCAAACCCAGCTCTGGGCCACGCACTTTGGCTCCTTCCCTTCCCCAGCCTTCAGGGAGGAGATCCCCAATCAAGTCTCAAGCAGATGTTGTGCAGCTGCAAACTGGAGCCGGTGCCCTCGGCATCCAGAGCACTGGAGGAGCCAAGCGGCCGCTCCAGGCTTTGCCGGATGGCAGGGAGGAACCCTGACGCAGGCGTTATAAAACCTCCCCCGCCATCGATCTCACTCAGAGAGCCGGGACGGAGGTAGCTATAACTCACACACAATCACCAGATAAGACACGACAGGTTATGCCAGAGCCCTGCCAAGAAAGATCGCGGAGATGATTATGAAGTTAATTCTTGACACCGTCACACGCGTGTTGTACGTATACTGTGTGCAATGGCCATCGCTCTTGTTTAAACAACGGGACATGCCAGGATGTCTGATCGATTATACAATAACCGAGTGCCAGGAGCAGTGCTAAGTACGTGGAAGCAGGCCAAGAGGCAGGGTGACTTCACCTGCAGAAGCCAGCAATAATCTCTGCGCCCGCCGCCCCAGAGCTCAAGCTGCCCCATGTGCCGGACCGGCACTGCCGGCACGAGGGGGAGCCGGGCTCTGCCCCCTTCCGGCTCCCCCAGCCGTAGCTCCAGCTTCTTGAGAACGCTTGCGTCTTTGCGCAGCTTTTGTACTGGGATACGTGGAAAACGAGATGTAGAAACGTTAACGCTTCCACACGCTCAGGAAGCGTTTACAAAACCGCAGCATTAACCAACGCGCTACAATTACAGGCACCCATTGAGCATACGACGCCATTAAGTTCACGGTACAACCCTGCGAACGAAACGCAAGAGATGCGAGTCAAAGGGACGTTAAATGACACACAACGAGCAGTCTCCAGCGGTGTCACCAGCTTTCCTTGCCTGCAGCACACTGTTCCTCCAAGATGCAAATGAGATCTGGTTTGCAGTGAGAAGCAGCTACGAGTAATCAGTCAGGGTCTGAAGCAGGCTCCGGCGAAGGCAGAGCGATAACTAGCACGAAGCTTCTCGTTTCAGCTGCCATCACAACTCCCCAGTGATGGGGAAACAAAGACCCGTGCTTCCCCTTGACCAACACGCGAAGGCCGCGGTGCTGCCAGCCCCAGTCAGGCCAGTTCCGTTTGCCAGCTTCCCCCGGACCCGACGGCTCGACCGCTGCGTGCGGGGTTGACGCCAGACCCTGACCTCAAGCAGAAGAGAGGACTTGACCGCTCTTCCAGGCAGCCACGAGTGTGTTTGACCATGCCCGTGTTCTTGGGGAGCCCGTGGCCGTCGGGGGGCAGGCAGTGCCTGGCGGCCGCTGCACAGCCGTTCCCCGCACAGGTATTTGCTTGCCCAGACCCGAGATGGCATTTACAGCCCTGCCAAGCACCAGGCTGCCTTGGGCAAGAGAAGCATCTCCTCTGCGAGCCCAGGCGGCACGGCGAGCCGAGCGCTGCCTGCAACGCGTACCCCGCACCGGGGTGCCAGGCAGGGCGGGGACAGCGGGCGCAGGGCGAGGCTGGGGAGCGGTGACAGCGCCCGAGCAGGCGGGGAAGCAGCTGGCTGCGACACAGAAACCACAGGTACAGCTCGGCCATGAAGATTTGTAGTTTCAAAGCTGCTTTCGGTGGAAAGACCCAGAACAGGCAAGGGTGGCTCTGGAAAGGAATATTAAACACTGCAGAAATGAAAGGTATTGCTCGAGAGAAAACATAACAAGGCTGAAACCCAGCATGGTGCAGCCTTCAGATGAAATGGAGATGAGCTGCGAATGAATTGCTCCCTCTTAAGGGAATTTCTGGCTTCTTAAGGAGGGAGGGCACCCTCCCCGGCCTCGCCGAACAGCCGGGGCCGGCAGGCACCTGGGCAAGGTGGGATGAGGTCCAGGGCCGCTCTCCGGCGCCAGAGCAGCAGCGTGCAGGAGCCCTCTCCCTGCTTGCGCTGCGGACCACGGCACCCGCACGGACCCTGCCACCACCCCTGTCCCTGGTAGAGCTGCGTCAACCTGCAGCGCCCTGCCAGGCACCCATCACGGCACCCATCGCCACCCTGGGGATGGTCCCCGCGCACACCTGCGGTCCCGCGACAGAGATCGGTTTTGGCAGAGACAAGCCCCAGGGGCGGACCACGCTGGGTGCCGAGGGCGGCAGGCAGTGTGGGGAGCCCGAGCAGGGCTGAAGGGCGTAAAGCAGGAGGGCAGGAGGCTGGGCAGAGGCTGGAGCTGCCGGGAGCGCGGCCGGCAGGAGGGACCCCCCGCCTCTCCCCCAGCTGTGCGCGGGGTCCTGCCCTACCCAGCCCTTTCGCACGTCCCGCTTCTTGGTACCACGTGGTTATACGGGAGCCTCAGTCTCCAGTTAAAAATAACACCAGTTTCCAGCCCTCGAAGGTGCAGAAAAACGCGACCTCTAAAAATTCAGAAACTGAAAGGCAAAGCAAATGAGTCCCAAATTTGTCTACGCTATAAACGTCAATTTCTTTTTGAAAGAAATGAATGTTTTTGATGAATGTTTTCCTGAGTGCCTGCTTTTGGCAGTGCTGCCATCTGTGAAAAATCTCTGCCACGCTTGCTATTAAGATTTCATTTCCAAGAAGAGTTCGTAGCTGCCTTTAATAAATGGTTAAAGGATTGTCAGGAGTCCAAAAGGCCAGCAGCCTGTTTACTGCAAGTGGCTTCTGTCACCAAGTAAAGCACCTTTGACTTATAAGCTTACAGCCTGCCAGACCGCGCGCGGCTGCCTCCGCAGCCCTCTAACAAGCAACGTTTTCCGAAGCACTTCAGCTACGTCGGGCACTTAGGAACCTAATCCCTATTGACTCCAAAGGAGATTTATATTCCTGAATGGCTAGCTCACTCCTGAAGGAGGTCCCCGGGTCACTGAGAGCCTTTCAGAGATTTCACCCAGCGCCCCCGAGTCATTTATTACCCTTTTAACAGCACTCATCAACAACAAGCACAAACTCCTGCCCTCGCAAGCCCCCAGCGCCGGCTCTCCCGTCTGCGGTAGCAGCCCCCGGGGCTGCCGAAAGCCTTCAGAAGGGGCTGAGGACGCGTCCAACAGCCCCAACCCGGGCCGTGCCCGCCAGCCCGGTGCTCGAGAGGCGCAGAGCCCCTGCAGACGGTCCTGGGGCGGGAGACCGCCGGGTGCGGAGCCCACGGTTTAACGCGCATCCGTGCCGGGGCGTGAGCGGCAAGGGCTAGCCATCCGAGGAGCCCTCCTCCAGCCCCGTAGCACCACGGCGTGTGAAATGGAGGCCTGAAATGGCTGGTATATTTGTAGATCTTGTGCGTGACTAAATCAAGAGGAACAATAAGATCTTTTTCCAGATTCGGCAAACATCAGTATAATAAAAAAAATTAATTATATGCTTGAACACATGCACCAGAGCAATGCCCTGTATTTTCTCCTAATTGTTCTCCAAGCCTTACAGAGCCACATTTAAATAAAAATGAAGCAGTTATTTAAACCGCAATTAAAGATGGAGCGATTTATTTTTAAACTGGAACTATCGTCAGCAGAGCCGGAGAGGAGGAAGGGGAGCTGCGCGGGGACCGCACCCAGCACCGCGCAGGACCGACGCCACGGTCCGCCGGAGCCGCTCGGCCCGGTGCTGCTCGAAGGCAGGCTTTCCAGCAGCGGCACCCTTCCACGAGCCCCCCAGAGCGGCGCAGGCTGCATCGCTCGCCATGCCCGATCCTGGTGGCTGCTCCTCGCTGGCACGGACCGCAACCGCAGCGGCCCCGGAGCCCTCTGACCGGCGCCCACCACGACCCGACGCGGTTACAAGAAGGCAGAGGATTTTGGTTGTAAGGCCACACAAAGGCTTAGCCAGCCGAGATCAGCTCCTCCCCAGCAAACGCGCAGTCTCGGCCGCATCTCGGAGCGTGCCAGGGCCAGATGCGGATGCGTTTCAGGGAGGCATCTGCACCACCGTGCTCATTTTCTCCCAGCCAAGCGCCCGCCGGCACAACCCCGGGGTCTCCCCCCAAACCCCAGCCCCGGGGCAGTTCACCCAGGGAACGCGGCCCTCCCTGCCCCGGCGAGGTGGCCGCCGGGCAGCGTCCCATGCCAGGAGCGGGGAGCGTCCCCCGCAGAAAAAGGCTGCCGCTGCGCTGCCGGGAGGGGGCTGGGGAGGGAGGAAGAGAAGCAACCACAACAAAAACCCACCCTCTCTTTTCATAAGACAGCAGAATTTATCAGCCTGCAGCCCTTCACATCTGTCTCCTCATACAAAATGAAAGAGGCTTTGAAAAACAGAGGAGATGAAATAAAGCCGTCTGTGTTGGGAAGCTGGCACCCCTGCCACTGTCACTGTCACCATGGTAGGAATAATGACCGTGATTGTTTCTGCATCTGCGTACGCGCGCGGGTGCACGGGGAGGCGGGGGGAGGGAGACGCACGCCCGCGCCACCGCCACGGCCGCCCTCCCCGCGGGCAAGCGCCCCAACCCCGCTCCTGCCCGCTCAGGGTGAGCCGGCGCGCACGTGCGAGCCTCCCCGGCGGACGCATCGGCGGTGATGGCATGAAGCGGCGATGACTTCAGCTCTGCTACACGCAGCGCTGGTTCCTCTCCCTCCGCAGCCCAGCGCAGGGCCCGGGGCAGGTGGCTCGAGCTCACGAAAACATGCGGTTTGAGAAGAAGTTTTGACCTGCACGGTTTTCACATCGCTTGGCTTTGCTGTAGCAATTACTGCCGTGCCGCCCTGGTAGGCGCAGCTCCCCGGGGAGACCTCGGGGTAGCAGGACCAGAGCCAGCGCTGCCTTCGCTCCGTTAGATGACAATTAAAAAGGAGGTACGAAAGGCAAAAAAGTGGGGCAGGGTGGAGAATCTGAACGTGCCAGCAAACCAAACCCATTTCTTAGAGGTGGCTTGGGCCTTTTCCAAGGGGTTTTGGTGCTTTCCAAGCCCATCAGGGTCACAGCAGCCCTGCAGAACGCTCCGGGCAGAGGGGTGGCTCCCAAGGAGCCCCGGTATGGAGCCCCCCCACCACAGCACCCCTGAGCCCCAGCCCGGCTGCAGCCCCCGCGCCCGGCGTGCACGCCGTCCTGCCCGGCACACGGAAGGTCTTGAAAATGCACAAAAGCATTACAATTTAGCAAAGGCCTTCTGAACAGGGAGACGAGACCACAGCCCTCGTCATTCGGCAAGGGCCGGTATCCTCCGCGCTCAGTTACGCTGGCAGCGAGGAGCGGTGGCAGTTCAGCGAGGGGCAGAAGGCACGCGTAGCACCAGGCTTCGCGATACGGCTCAGCTCTGCTGCGAGCTGGGCCCCATCACCTTTTCGGAGGGCTGGTTCTCAGCAGCGAAGCCTCTCGTAAGGATACGCAGCGCACGGTCCGAGGGTCCCGAGCTCCTCCAGGCAAGCCCAGCCAACTCGTAAGGCAGAGAACACGTGTCACCACGGGAGGTTGATGGGCCCCCGGCTGCGCCCCCGAACCCCCCCCGCCCAGGTCGCTCCCCTTCCCTGCACGCCACCGGAGGGCTGCTCCAGGGGACTCTCCTCTGGTTCCCAACTTCTTGGCAATTTCCTGCAAAATCGCCATTTGCAGTTCAGAGCGTAACTGGAACAACCCACCTCGGTGCGCAGAGTCACCCTGGGACTCGGAGAGTCTACGCAAGGCATCCCGCTGGCTGCCGCTAGCGGACCGCTCCTCCACGCGCCGCCTCCCACTGATCTCTTCCTCCTCCTGCTCTCTGCACTCCAGTAACTTGTCACACAAATCACCTCAATCCTCGTGCCAGAGTCATCGCTGACTGTTCGTGCCCAGCGGGTACCATGGCTCTTGTCTCCAAAAAGGCACCCTCCTCCTCGGGCAGCTCCCCTACAAAGGGGCAAGTGGAGCACGCAGCGGGCGCTCACCACCCTTTGCTTCCCGGGGGGCTGTGCGCGTTCCCCTCCTCGGCCGGGAGGGTCTGCGCCCCGAGCTCAGGCAGCACCGATTTACCGCAGGGGTGCGGCAAGGCCTCCCTGGCGCTCATCACCCCCCTCACCCCCGCCGCCGGGGAGCTCGACGTCGGTCCACGGCAGCTCAGGCAGACACGGGGCCAGCGGCGCAATGTGGGAAACAAATCTCTCGCTGGGTCTGGGTTAGGCGTCGGGCGGAGATTTACGGCTCTCCTGCCTCGGCTCCAAACCCTCAGCCATCCATCCCACCCTCTACGCGCCGTTTCTCCCTTCCCTGCGGCACAACTGCACCTCAGGGCGGCCAAAGATTTACGCTTACAGGTACACAAAGAGATGGCAGCTCCGAGAACGGCTGCTCCTCTGTATTTCATGCCTTGGAGCTTGTCATGCCGTGTTTGGCTCATGCTCTACCATCCCGCAGGGCTTGGAGCGGGGGCAAGGACATCACGTGGGACCGGGACGCCAAGCGCTCATCCACAGCACCTCTCCCTCCCCAGACCCCTCCGCACCCTTTCTTCTCCACCCTGCAGAGAAAGCCGTCAAAGGCTTCCTCGCTCCCATCCCGGCCGAAGCATCCCTCTCCCGCAGAAGCCGCGGCAGCACAGCAAAAGCAGCAGACAGCTTCGGTTCGGGACGGCCCAAGCTCGGGCAGTTCTTCACTCGAGATCTGCGGCCCGGGCGACAACGCTGGGAGCCGAGCCTGCTCCGCAAAGTCAGCCCTCCCGCAGCCGGGGAAAGCGGCCAAAGCTGCGCCCAGGAGCGGGGCCTCCGGAACCCCGCAGCTCCCCGACCTCTCACCGCAAGCGCCCGTTGCACAGGACCCCCGGGATCCGAGGGCCTGACCACCCAAAGGGCTGCCCGCGAGCGTCTCCCCAGCTGCGCGAGGGCTGCCGCGGCGCGGCTGGGCACCGGGAGCACGCGGCAGCCGGGAAGCGTCTGCCGCAGCGGCACGTGGCGCAGGGCAGCCAGACCCCGGCTAACCCCAGCCCGGCCCGCACCGCGTCCCGGGCGCTGCTCCGCGGGGGCACCTGCGGCGACCGAGCGCTGGCGCCTCGCCGCTCCCGGGCATTTTATTTACTTGTTGTAGTCCCTTCGTTTGGTGCGTGCGCGAGATCGTCTCCAACGTGACTCTGCATTATCGGGGCCATAATGAGTCCTTGTTAAAGCGGATTTGATGGAATAATTATATTCCAAAAAAACCTGCAGGAAAGCTCTCTCCCCTCTTAAAGGGCAGGATCATCAAACGTTCTCGCCACATTATTTGCAGTCGCACCTTCTGCTGCATCTGCTCCTTTTAAAATCTCTAACTCCAATCTGATCTGAATATATAAATCTGAATTATCACAGCAAAAGGAGATGTGCTCACACCTTTTTTTATCTGTTGCCATGGCGATTAGATAAAATTCACGCCAAGTCTCTGGGGAAGGATGAAATGATTTCAGACAGAATCTCACCCCACTTGGTGAGAATAACGCCTGGAGCTACTTCCCTCCGTAACAGGTCTGGGCACATGTCGCAGCCAGGGAGGGTGGCGAGGGGGGGGAGCGGGCAGGACACCTTCAGAGACCTCGGGACCAACAGGGGAAAAGGTTTCGCAGCACCCCTAGACAGGGCAGGGCAACGCTCGTTTGAATCACATCAGGCTGCTGCACGCCGCGAGTCAACCCGTCCCAGGCAGGAGCTACGAAATGTAATTGAAAAGGCCAATTCTTCGCTGCCTTTCGCCCGACGGTCACAGCTTTCATCTCGGAGCTGTCTGTGCCGATCGCTCTGGGAGGGAGCGGGGCAGGAGGCGGCAGCAGCCCGGGCTCCCTCCTCTCCCAGGGGACGCGGTGGGTCACGGCCACCAGCCCCGCGCTCCGCCACCGGTGACGGCCGGGACGGGGCCGCAGGGTGGCCTCGCGCCCGACACGCTCAGCCCCGCCGGCTGCTTGCTCCCTGGCTTCAAACCAGCCGGGGTTATTCCGCATTCAGGCAAAACCAAATAAAAACGCCAACAGCCGGTAACGATCCTCAGTAACTCGTCTCCGGTCCCCAACCCATCTCGATGGAGACAAACACGTAAACAAGCGCTGCCTTTCGCCTCGCTGGCCGTGTTTATTCTGCCCCAGCTTTTCTCCAGTAACAGGAGAGCAACGTCCCCCAGAACGAGCCTATTGATACGAGGACAATGCTGAATTATCCAGCTCCTGGCTCTTCTGCCCCTCGGATCGCCCCTCCGCGCCCCCGGCACGCAGCCCGGCGGGGCGGGAACGCCGCACCCATAAATCCTCGCAGGGTGTTTAATCGCCGGTAGCCTCACGCCGCGTCCCCAGACTCACGACGTCTCGAGATGGATTGCGGTGGAATCTGCGTACGGTTACACTTTTAATATTTTAGAGAAAACCATACCGGGTGGCAGGTGTCGCAAGGCACAGGGGAGAGCGCGCATCCCTGGGGTGAACGGCCACACGTAACCACCAGAAAGCCGCGGCAGTTTTATTTCCCACATCACTAAACAGTTGCTGAGGTGAGTTTAAGGAGCCCGTAAACAGCCTTGGCCACTGCAGAGGACAGGACAGAAAGGGCCGCTCGGGTCAAATTCAGCTCATATCTGAACCACCACAACCAGAGTAGCTTAGATACTGCCGAAACTCGTAAAGGCTGCCGTTCAATCAAGAACATAACAAAAACGTACCTAAACCTTCGCAGAACTCAACTGTTTTTGCAGTTCCATCCTTCTGGCAAGCTCTACGCTTTGCTTTCCAGAGAGAGGACTCTGTGGATGCGCAGTGACTAACGAAGGGCATCCAAGTACCTGCAGCCCTCAAAGGATACGTACTGGGCTGCTGAGGAAAGCGGCACCCTTAGAAACGTCTGTACCTCGAGAAGCGCCGTGTTTAGATTTTTTCCAGCACAGTCTACCAAGTACGTGACACCGAAGCATGAAATAGCAGCTCGGCTCCGGGCTCGCTGGCCCAGTAACGCTTACTGCCTCCAAATCATCGCTCTCCTGCGCTGCCCTCGCGAGTCACAGGCCACCGGCAGGCCAGGCGAGATAGGACAGCAACCGCCATCAGCTTTCCCTTGCAGCCGACGCGATGCCGTTACACCCATAAGGACACTGCTTTCATTCTCCAGGGACACCAGAGAGCCACCCCCGACAGCATCGTGCCCACGCACCCAAGTGACACCCACGTCTCAGCCGAGCACACAGCCTCCCGAGGCAAATCCCGCCGTGCTGTCGGGATGCGCCGGTGCAGGCGCGCACTGACGGCCAAAAGGTCCGGAGCCCAACGACACCGTGCAGCCACCCTTGGGGCCATCCTTCCCACCCAGTGCGGCGCTCCCGGTAGCACCATGGGCACCAGGTGATGGGTTTGTGCCGAGGCAGGCACGCCTGGCTACGTCCACATCACCAAGCCGGCTGAGGAACGGCTCGGGTATAAGTGTAGAGGCACGCACGTGCTCACAGCGTCACACAGGCCAAGTAACGCTCAAATGAGCACATTCCAGCTCTTTCCAGCGTCTCAAGCTGGCTCCCCACATCACCGCTTGCTTTTGCAAACCGCAGCTGGACACACACTCCAAGGGCGCCCACATACATCGGATCCACACCGCCACGACTGCCACGTGCCCCGCTCTGCAGGACCTGCGGCTGCCGACATCGGTACAGCCGCACAACGCCTGAAGGGAGCCAAGCCAGCGCCGTGAATTTCCACTGCTGTGCCACAGCCACCGCGGCACGGTGACCAAAGCAGCTCCAGTCGCATACGCAACAGAGCTCCTCCGAGACAAATCCAAACCACGCGCGTGCCTGCGAGACTCTTCACGCTGCCCAGCCTGGTGGTGGTGCTTTAAAAAGAAATAATAAATAAAATAAAAAAAGCTGTTTACCACATTGAGTTCTTAAGCCGGTTTGTAGCAGGAGCTTCTCCCTCTTTCCCTACGGAAAAGGGAGAGGGGTCCGTAAAACATTCTGCTCAGCCGCAGCCCTCCCGTCCTCCGCCCTTGCTCTCCCCCGCAAATATACATCAGGATCCATCGATAGCAAGAGTTTGAAATCACAGCCTGGGTGTGAAGTGCAATCTTATGCACAGTCCCCGACTCCATAAGCGCCGCTGCTTCACCCCAAGCAAGCGCTAGCCTGCGTCAAGTGCCACGGTCCCGCCAGCGGTGCCGCGTGTGTGCGACAAGGCTGCGAGCGAAAGGCAAGAGTGATTTTGATGCGAGCACCAGCAAAGCAAATGGGTTTTTGAAAACCCTATAATTTCTCTGCAACCCTTGACTTCGCTAAACACACATTTTCAGGCTGTGGCGCAGTTAGGTAGGCATTAAACAAAAACGAGCCTCGCTAATGATGATTTATGTGCGGGATAACCTTCCATAAAGACTTTAACTTTGATTTCAGGGTGAGTTACAGTGTTGCCAAGTTAACCAAATAACACAACTCGCCACCAAAACCCCCTGCCGCAGCGGGGCCACGCAGACGCCGAGCGCTCCCCTGCAATCGCTTGGAGATCTCTCCCAGCGCAGACCCGAGCGGGTGCTCCTGAGGAGACACGCGTTGCGGGGACTCGCATGGAGCGAAGCCAGGCAGGGGCACCCTCGGCAAGGGGGGCCCTCCAGCACCGGTAAGAGCAGCGGCAGCAACCTGAGCGATGGGCCCCGCACGCCCGAGGCTCCCCACGCCGCACGGGGTGCTGCTGCCCGCATCCCGCCACGCCAGCAGCACACCCCCGGGACCCCCGCGGGGATGGGGGGTTCGCCCAGGCACCTCCGCGGCAAAGCGGAGGGCTCTCCAGCGCGGCTTGCCTCCGGCAAGCGCTGCCGACGCCAGCCCGGCCCCGCAGAGATCCTTCACCCAGCGGCAAGCCACCATCAAAAGAGCAGCAAGGCTGGTCTGAAAAGGCCCCGCAGAGGAGGCTGGGAGCCCTGCAACCCCGATTAAGCATGAAAAGGGCCCGAGAAAGCTCACAGAGGGGCCACCCAGCCCATGCATGGAGCCGCAGGCCTGCACCCCTGAACAGCAGCCCACGGGAAAGCCTCGCTCCCCCTATTTCTGAGCTACGAAATGTTTTGGTTTGGTGCGGGGCAAACCTGGGGTGCCAAGGAAAGCGGATGTTTTCTGTGAAAATAGTCACTCAAAAAGCGTTTTCTGCCCCAGAGAGGCCCGGATGGAGATTTTTCCTGCCCCGGCGCACGAGGGCTGTTTACGCGCTGCTGCGCCCAGACTTGCCGGGAGGTGCACGGCCTTCCCGGGAAGCACTGGAGGGAAGCTTCAGGAAAAGCAGCGAGCTTGGCGCGGCAGTCAGGGAGGAACGCCACGGTATACGGCCAGCTGCCGACGCGGCTCGGAGGTACCTCCGGAAGAGCCGCGGTACTTCCCCGCACCTTTGCTTTGCGCAGGTGGCAGGAGGGGAGCCGCGCAGCGCCGCGTCCGCGCCGCTGCTCCATCGCGCGATTTGGAAAGAGCATCTGCCGCTGAAGGGAGCTGTTAGGCCTCAGCACCGCTTTGCAGCCGCTCAGCTCCGAACAGCGGGGACCCCCCTCCTCCTCCCTGCTCAGAATTAGGACAGAAGCAGAGGTTCACCAGCGATGAAGGAAAGACCATGGTTTTGGTAACGGCAAAGCCCGTTTTAGCCCTAACACAAGAGCGATAAAAAAAAAACAAAACCTTCAGGCAGATACTATATTTGTGATCCAACAGCAAAACATGTTTGCTTGTGTTGACTCTGCACTGTAACACAATTTATATGTTCTGTCTTTAGGGTAATTATTGCTTTAGAATGTTAAAATCATTCCACTCTAATTAAATCATCATATTAAAAAATCCACTGCCACAGCAAACTCGAGAACAAGCCCGGCGAAGATCACACAAGTGCACGGACACTCGGTTGGCAAACTTGCTGCCGAGCAAACCGGCCACGCTCTGCAAACGCGGAGCACAGGCCCCGCTCTGCTCCGTCCTGCAGAATCCCGAGCGGCATGAGCAACCGCCACCAGAGCCGGCACGGCACCGCCGGCCCCCCAGGAATGAACACCGCAGGTTCTCGTGCTGATGGAGCTCGCCGCGCCTCACTCGCCAGGCGGCATGAGCCCGCGGTAGGGCAGAGCGTCACCGCCCCTCGACGCCCCGGGAGATGGTGCCATGAACCCTCAGTCCCGCCCGCAGCGCAGAATCCACCTCGCGTTCACGCAGACACAACTGTTCCCTGGAGCCAGCAAGGCTGCGGTGCCGGTCTGCACCCCACCGAAGGGTGCTAGGCCTTCTCCAAACACCAGCCGGCCCCGGCTAAGCCTCCTCACACACGCTTTTAAACCGTTCTCTTGGGCCACCCCGGTGTCTCACCCACTGCAATGCAACGGACATTTCCGCAGTGCTCCAAACACCCCGAAGTGCCAGCAGCTCCTCACATGGGCTCATGCTCAAGGAGGCCATTTGCTAAGCAAGAAGCTCCCTTGCCGGGGAAAGGCTGCTGCGGGCGCGGGCTGGCTGCCGACCAACGCAAGCTCGTCGCTCTGAACACCCGTCCGGGGAAGACCATGCTCCCGAGGCAAAGAGTTACACCTCGTGCTTCGTTCCGAGATTGTCAGAAAGGGGTCAGTGCTGGGGAGGAGAGGCTCTGCAGCTGGCTCCCAGCCCCGGCGCTGCAAACCGTGACGGGCTCTGCATCGGCAAGAGCGCAGCCTCTGCCAGGAGGTGTGCCCGTGCTCCCCCGTCAATCGTTCAGGGGGCTGCACGCAGACCCTGCCGATCCGTCGCAGCCCTGGGGTCTGTTGCTCACCAGCACGAGCCCCAAAGCACCGCTTCCCTTCGTCCGCCTCGGAGCGCATGGTGGTGCTGAGTCAGCAGATTAGCTGCACTCGGGAGGTACGGGCCGCCGGCAAGAGCCACCACAGCCCTCAGGAGAACCGGCCACCCCCTCCAGGTGAAGCACTTTGCTCCTTAAGCTCCTTAAGAAAGGAGCATCCCTGCGAGAGGCATTAGAGCAAACCTCCTCCCACGCTTGGTCAGGGCTGCCCCAGCCGGCACCAGCCTCGCACCCCGCTCCCGCCGGCACCTGCCCTCCTGCCTCTGCTCCCCGCGGCACTGCCAGCGGAGCAACACCGAGCCCCGGAGGAGCATCGGGACTTGCTGACCTGTGAGCAAATATCAAGCACAGAGCATTCACTTTGGGCAAAATCCTTTAATTCTCTCTGGATCCCCCTGGGGAAAGCAGTATTGATTGCTTTACTACTAGCTTACACATGCTGCGCAGGGCAGCCAGCGCTGCCATCAATACCGGCTCTGAGGAGGCAGCCAAAAGGTCACCCCGGTACACGGGGACACGGGGCCGGCCCCACGCTGCGCCCAGCACCTGCCCGCAGCCCCCACGCTGCTTCAACGCCTGCGACAAGCCAGGCAGGAGCGCGGGAGCCAGAGCCCGCAGCACCGGCGTGGCTCCGGGAGCAGTTTGCCCGGTTCCTCTCCCCTGCCACCGAGCCGCATGGAGGTGCCTGGCAGGTCACGTCCCATCAGTGCTCCAGCCACTGCTCCCCCCCGCTCCCCAGGGGACCGGCTGGGGAAAGACGCTGTTGGCAGAGGCTCCCTGCTCCCACGGGAACCCAGGGTGCTCCGCACCTGCCAAAAAAACAGGGGGAAAACACCCAGAGCTGCCAAGTCCCTGCACAGAGATGGGCGCTGCTCGTGCATCAGCCTGACAACACGAAAACCAGCTCTGACCACAGGACCCGGGACACGGACAGCACGGGCAGACTCCTCTCCTGTTGTCCGAGCCCCAGCTGCCAGGTCCCCAAAGCGAGCTGGCTCGCCGGCACGCGGGAGAAGCCAGGACGGGGCACGCACGCTGCCACGCTTACACCACAATCCGTGAGCCCAGAAATACGCAAAGTACCGACCACAGCACCAAGGAGACCCCGAACACGAGACGTCTGCTCACACCGCCAGCATTTTCCAGCGCGAAGCCGCGAGACGGTCATCGATAAAAGCCTTTGCTCGGGCAGCGTAGGCACGGACGATAAGCCAAAACAACCCCTCCACGACAGCGAGTTTCACGCATGGTGAAGCAGGTCAGATCTTCCAAGAGAACGGTGGTTCCTCTCTTACCTGGGACGATAGAAACGGTGTCTTTCTCCCAGGACACAACACTAACGTATTCCTGCACTGAAGAGGGGATGAGGCACTTGAAGACAGCCACGTTTCCACGCATCGACCTTTGGTCCTCCACCCGAACGGTGTACGGCTCCCTGAAAACTGCAGAGAAAAGCAGACGGTTGGCAGCAGGACAGTGCTGGAAGACGACACGCTCCCTTTTGCTTTAATCCCACGTTTCCCAACCCAGCCAACCCGCCCGGCAGCGAACCGCTTCCACCCAAAACACCAGGCCCGCCGTGCTGGGGAAGGAAGCGGTTCTTTGGAGCCCACGGCCCTGCGCTCGGCGTGCAGAGCGGGCGCCTGGCCCAGCTCCTGCTGCCGGGACCCCCCAGCGTCACCCCAGCTCGCCGCCACGGCAAGCCGCCGGCTTTGTAGTCACCGAAGCTGCTAAGGCAGAGGTTTGCAGCACCCAGATTTCGGTACAGGGACCTCGGGCGTTTCGTAGCTGTGACGTTCGACCTCCCGCCTCGAAGGCGATCATTTCGCCGCCGGATGCGTGCTGAAAACGCAGCGGTGAGGCAGCCGGGAGAGACAGCCTGTGACAGAGCCTGGCACCCTCCTGAACCCACCGGAGGAGCGTTTAGGGAAGCAGGTGACAATTTTCCAAGCTACGCCACAGCGGGAGCCGTGAGCTGTCCCCACCACGTGCCCTATTCCTCAGGGAGACCTCGTCCCTTTGACAGCTCCACGCTGCTCCCTGGACCAGTGACAAGGAACTCCCCAGTGCCACAACCCCCCAGGCAAGCTGGATCCACCCCAGCCTCTTCCGAAAGACAAAAAGAAGTCACCATGCCCAGTGACACGTGCAGACACCATAAACTCCTAAAATTTAAGCGTAAGACGCAGTGAGCGCAGGTGCCTCCTTACTGTGACAAAAATCGTGCCCTATAGGACACGGGCACCTGGGCATCGCTACCACAGGACAGACACGCGTTCGCTTCGGCATTTAACGACACCCCTCGGCCACAACAAAAGCTGCCCGACAAACCTCTTAAGATAGAGCTCCTCAGCAGCCCCCAAAGGAAGGCGTTTTCCCCGAGCGGAAAGCCCCCGCTGGCAACGCATCGCGTACCTCGCACGAACAAGCAAGCAGCGAGAGGGTGACGGTATTTCCACCTCGATCCCCCAGGCTCTCAGGGCACCCTGCTCTGCTGCAAGAAGTTGGGATGGAACCAGGGGCACACCGCAGGCTCCACCGCGGGGTGCTCGGCGACACGTCCCGGCAGGCTCCGCACACCAGCGGCCCGGCAGGAGACCAGCTGCAGCCATAAACCAGCAAGTTCCAAGCTGCAGAGGGCTGCCCCACCGTCACCTCCTGGCAGGCAGAGCCCCCCTGCCCCGGGGGAAAGCGGGTTCGGAGTGGCCTCAGCTCGCTCCCGTTATCTACCCGGTGTCCCGGCATGGAGGATGAGGGCTGGCGCCGCGAGGACACGGGGAGACGCCTGCCACGGAAAGGGACCCCAGAGCCAAAGCAGATTAGCTAGCAAAAGCCTCCTTAATCACATGGAGCAGGAGGTTTATTCACGGGCTTTAAAGGCCAGCGGGGACCAGGACACGCGTCCAGCCCAGCCTCCTGTGTGCTCACCGCCGCTGCAACTGCCCCAGCCCGGAGCAGACCTCGCGCACAGGCACCCACGGGCACCTGTGCTCACCCCTGCGGCTGCCCCAGCTGCCGGCCCCACGCCGGGCACTGCCCCGGCTCTGAACCACGCCAGCCGCCGCAGCCGGGGCTTCTGGGCTTTCGCTGCCACTGGGGATAATTCCAAGGGTAACGTACGGCCACAAGCAGCACACCTAAAACGTTCCGTTGGCTAGAGAGGTTTGCTCCCCAACAGCTTTTCCAAAGCTTCCAGAGATTTTTCCAATTCCTTATGTTTCCAACCGCGTTTTATTTATTTGCTTTCTTTATAGAGCTGTAACTGGCTTTACTTGGTGTGCTGCCGTTACAAAGCACTGGAGAGCGGCTGGGATGCAAGGCGACCGGGAGGAAGCAGAAGCGGGGGAACGTTTCACAACCACTTCCACCCGCAGCCCCCAGCACCGTCACCTTTGCACCGGGGAAGTCCGCAGAACTCCACGGTTTCAAGCCACGTCGAGCCCAGGGTCACCAGCACCAGAGGAGCTGTGATTGAGCACTCAGAAGCACAAGCCAGCCCCGCGCAGGCAACCGCCGGCCACGGTGCCACAGCCCTCGCGGCCACGCGGGATGCGGCCACGTCACCCTGCGCCACGGGTCGCTGGCCCGGCTGCACCCTGGGCCATGGGCAGGCACCAGCCGGCCGCAGCCCTCGCCACTGCCCCGCGGGAAGCCCAGCCTGCGGTGCCCGGCACGAGGAGGGCGACAGCTCCGCACCGCGTGGCCGCGTTTACTACGGCCCATCTGGTGCCGTCCCTCCTCCACCGAGCTGCGGTTTATAGGTAACCTGGTAGCGTTGGTAAATAATTCACTCTGCGGAAGGGGGTTAATACCCATTTACTCTGCGGTACAAGGCATTAAAATAAAAAACCCTGTAGTCACTTCTGTCGTGTTCCCTCTGCTAGCCCCGCTTTTAATAGGTTACATAATGAAGCCATTCCTGGGCTATTAGCCCTCCTCAGCCTGGTCAATAATTTACCATAATGGCTTTTGGAATCAGCTCTTTGCCATATTCCTCTTTCTTTTTTTGCTTAATAAGCCTTGGCATGCTGGGGCTGGATGCTACAGTGGGAACGGACAGGCTTGGGGAGGGCTGCGGGACACGGCGGGGGTCTCCCCATCACAGACACACGAGGGCCGGCTCCTCCTGCAGCCGTGAAAAGCCCCGTGCACGGCTGGGTGCGACAACTCGGGTTCAAAGGGAGAGGACCTCTCCCGCCACGAGGCTGCAGCCGCACCACAGCCTCCAGGCACGTGCTGGAGACCCCCAAGCTGCGCGTCCCTTCCCTGCCGGTCACTCCAGCCGTCCCCCGGCCGGCACCCAGCCCGAGGTAGAGCTGGCTTGCAGCTGGGGCAGGATGCCCCTTTGCAAACACATATCGCCAGGCCTGCTCACCCAGCACCCTGCCCTTCCGCCGCCCTCCGCCCACGCAGCATCCATCGATCCCCTCGCAACGGGCCAGCGCAGCAGCCCCGGTTCCGTGCTCTGCTCCCCCGGCGGGCAGCGGCAGGGCTGCCAGAGCAGCCCGAGGTGCAGGCAGAGCGGCGCAGCACGGCACGGCAGCCCAGGCGAGGCAGCAGGCGCTCGGTCCCGCTGCTCTGCGCAGGACGGCGATGGCACCCAGCTAGCAGCAGGACCGCCCGCTCCCATCCCCGTTCAAAACACCCCGGCTTACTGGCCCGTGCCAGGGAGTCAGAGGCGAGCGGGGTGCACTCGATGGGCCAAGCGGCAGGCCGTGGAGAAGGCCGGAGAAAAGCCAGCACCTCGTCCAAACCCCAGCGCCCACAGAGAGCTCCTACCTGCTTTAACACGGATATTTGGGCTCCTGATTTTGCCGGCCGAGTTCTCCGCGGTGCAGAAGTAGTCGTTGTCGTGGATAAAGCTATTGAAGGCTGATGGCGAGAAGGGGTAGAGCTGCAAAGTCCCATTGGCATGGACGTGCCGGATGTGGGGCACATCGTAGATGTCGTCGCCTGTGGCCAGGTACCACCGGAGGACGGCGCTGGGTGACCCTGCTGCCGGGCAGGGGATCACCACCCCCACTGTGCTGGAGAAGGTGACCTGCTGGATAGAGTCGTTCACAAAGTAGAGGCTGGTTCCAACATCTTCAGCGTGTGCTGCGGAGAAAGCAGAAGCCACAACGGAGGGTTACTGCAGAAATCGCCGACCCCCACCGGGACAGCGAGCACCCCCAGCCCAGCTGCCCCAGAGCCCGGCAGAGCAGGGGAGCGCGGCAGCATCAGTGCACGGGCTGGCAGCATAAAGGCCACCTTCACAGGCCAGCGCCCTTGCTGGAGCACGGATCAGGGATCACGGGCACCCAACCAGCACAACTAGGGGCTGTGCAAGCAAGGAAGGGTACCCAGGGTACCCCCCGAGGCTTCCCCAGGTGGCCGTACGCGCCTCGGCACCCGCAGGCCCAAGGACACCCATGTGCAACAACAACAACCACCCAAGCAAGACAAACCAACACCGTTTCTCCTGCAAACCCCAGCGTCCCCCAGCCAGGAGCCGCAGCCGACCAGCACCCCCACACCTCATCAGCTCCCCGCATGGCCCCGGCCAGCCCCAGCTACGCGTCGGCAACGCCGATGCATCCAGTGCCAGCCTCCCCCAAGCAGGGCAGAGATCTTCCACGCTACCCTACCACCGCCTCCAAAAGCTGCGGCAGCCCCTAGGAGAGGGGCAGGAAAACTGGGTTCAGCACTGCTCCCCGCTCCCGGAGTCAGAGGGAGGGGAAGCCCCGTCCCACGCTGCCCCAAGCCTGAGCTGCAGCCTGGCGCCAGGCGATCCTGCACCGCCCGAAGACCGAGACACGCAGCGTTCAAGGGCACAGCCCGGGGCAGAGCTCGAAGCCGCCCAGACGCCTGGGAGCAGCTTGCCAGGGCACGGCGAGCGCCGCAGGAAAGCGCTTCCCTTCTTCAAAACGAGGGCAGGGACCTCTTCACCCAACTCCTCCAGTGTCTCCTTCCCACTCTCCAGGACCATGAGCTCCCCCTTCTCAACCAAAGCAGCATGATTGCCTATAAATAAGGATGAGGAGGCCCCCATCACTTAGATCCGCTTTCTTTTTTTAGTCGCACTCTTTCCAAGTGGGCGGAAGGACAAGCGGCCCTCGGCGGGTGTATTAATAGCTCTGGCTGAGAGCACCGCTCGTGGTGCCGCAGAGCCAATAAGCAGATCACTACCGCGCCGCCGGTTCACAACGAGTCACGGGGGACCCTCCGTGACCTCGATTTCCTAACTTGGGGAGGAGGGGACAGGAGCAGGGGGGAAAAGGAAAGCCTCATCCGTACGGATAGCCTTGCCTCAACTCTGAGGGCAAGCACACCGCGGCTGAGCACCACCGGCCACAGCCACTTGCATCTCCCCACGGAGCTTCCTCCAGTGCCTGGCGGCGGTGGGCACGTCTCTCCTGGCTCGGTGCTGTGCCACCGGCCCGCTCCACGCCGTCCTCAACCGGGTCAAGATGGGAAATCCCAAAACACCTCATTGCTTCCCAGAGCAAAGTCTTCTCCGTCCTTCTGCAGCTGGACGGACAACCTCGTGCCTCTTTCGGCACCCACGAGATCAGAGGCGAGCACATCTGGTTCTTGCTCCCTGCGTACCTGCACCGAACCACCGCCTGAGACGACGAGCCCCCTCCTCTGCCTGCTCGGGGCCCTGCTGTCCCGCGCCAGGGGCATTGCACAGCCAGCGCTGCCCAGCAAACCCACCCGCTGCCGCCACACGTGAAACAACAGATCTATAGGTCACAGGAGCACCTCCACACCTCCCCGCACACCAGCGCGTTCAGTGCCCTGCGCCCATGCACAGGTAGAAGCAGACAAAGCCGTTCCTTTTTCCCTCCCTCACTGACAAGCACCAGAACGACGGACCGGAGGAGCAAAGCGCTCGGGCCGAGCCTCCCGCGCAGTGGCGCCAGGCTTTGCAGAGCTACGGGGCCACCGCACGGCCCTGCAGATGTCATTCTGTGACATCTCCGGGCTGGTTTGTCGTCATGAATCAGCACTTCCCTTCATCAGAACAGCGCGGTGCTTCTCCCAAACGCACGAAAGAGAAAAAACCGCACGTTCGCAGGCAGAGGGAGGAAAACAAAGCACGTGCGAGCAGCAGTGTGCTATTTGTGGCAACGCCTGTCGCCCCAGCAAAGCAGAAGATGGCTGGAGGCAGGGCCCGTGGCACGCAACGCGCACAGCAAAAGCCACCCTTCGCCCGTCCACCGGCTTCGGACCAGGAATACCCCGCTGCGCTCAGCGCCCCGTCACCCACCCAGCATCTCCACCCCAGATCCCAGACCACGGCTCGAGAAGGCTCCTGCCGTAACAAAGATGGGAGAGCAGCCACCGCCGGACGGGGAGATATCTTCTTCCCAGGCGGTGCCCGGGAAGGTTGAGAGACGGACGGGTGAGGGGCTGGGGTGAAGAGTGGAAAAATACCTCATAAACAGAGACCTTCAGATTACCCATAAAGCTTTTTCAGGTCAAGGGGGGAAACGGATTTTTAATAGAAAATGGAAGTTATGGGATTGGCAATAGTTATGTGACAGACGCGTGGAGTTAAACCCACATAATCTCCTTTACCATTTAGCATTGAGCACCATCCTAATTCCATGTTTCATAAAACCGTCTCCAAATCACCGAGAGAGATTAAAAATTTAGAAATAGCACTGCAATATTTTTAAACCAGAAATCGCTGCTCGCATCTGGTCAGATGTGTTGACCCTAACCTAAATATCGAGGGCATTAATTCACAGCAACCTGAACAGAGGAGGCCAGAGGAGCCAAACGGAACAAACTGTCTCTGCCGGGGAAAACGCAGCGACGCAGGCGCGCGGCACCGGCCCCGCAGACCAGCCCGCCGGTACCTGGAAGCTACACAAAGCCCAGCACGTAGCCGGACACCGTCTGGCTCGCTCCAAGAGGCAGGTATTTGAAGTTATCAGAGCTCAATCTTCTTAAATTGTACCAAATTACAACCTAGAGGTATTGAAATATTAATATCTCTATCTGAGCTGGGAGAAGCAAGTCATTTTGCTATCATCCCTTCGGAATATCTACCAGTCTCGATCGCTGGACTTCCCGAAGTCCAGCACCTTCAGCGGCACGCCAACCCCAGCGCTGCAAAGCGCCGTGCGGCACAGAGCGCTCATTTGCTCTAACGAGCGGCTAAGGCAGAGCGGCCACGAGCTGACCCCGGGGTCTGCCACCAAGCCCCGCGTTTCTGGAAGAGGCAGCCCAGATGCAGGCGCGAGTCCTGCACGGGCAGCGGCGCAGGCTGAAACCTCAGCCCACCACCTTCCCGGCGAGCGCCCACCAACGCAACCCTGCCTCTCCTCCAGACCCCTCAGGGAAGAGCCCGTCCTTTTCTGCGAAGCGGATTTAGGGCTGGTCTCAGACAGCGACCAGCTCCGTGCCAGCGCAATTAGAGGGCCGTTTCTCCTGAGCTAAGCAGCTTTTTCTGCCCTCAACGCGCGCATGTCATCTGCGTGAGCAAGCTACCGCTCGGGACCCCACAGCCCGTGCCGTGCCCGCCCAAAGCCAGCGAGTTTCTCCAGGCTGAGGAAGGGCTTTTGCACCTCTTTTGCACTGGGGGAAACCCGACAGAGATGGGAAAAGGCTGAACAAGGTGCGTTTTGAGGGTGTACGTGCAGTCCCCTGGGCACAAGCAATCCAGCCTGGGCTGATGCCGTCCCTCAAGGGCCGGCAGAGGTCCGTGACTGCCTGACTACATCTTTACAAAAGAGTGGCCACTGGGGGCTCGACTGTTTGCCACGATTAAGTGCGCTGCTGGCATTCAAAGGGAGGTTTTGCAGCGCCTCAGCAAGGGCAGGCGCTAGACTCGGGTTCACGTTACCCCACTGGCAGCACCTTTCCCCAGACCTCCCCCGTGGGCTCGGTGGTCTGACCGCCCGGGTGCCCACCCCGGCCTGCCTCCAAGGCCGGGTGAGACGCTGCCGAGGCACCGCCGCAGCAGGAGCCCACCCGCAGCCCAGCACGGGGACTGTAGGAGCCACCGGGCTTCTCCAGCCACCAGCTGTAACGGGCTGCAGGGACGCCGTGAAGAGCAGCAGGCTAATCACCACCTCGCCGCTCATTTATTATCCTCATTAAGGGTGTTTGACACCTGCCCCGTTCAAGGAGAAAGCGAACCGAAGCCTGGCACGCATTGCGGGGTGGGAATTACAGGTAGGTGGCAAGTCCTAATCTTTCCTCTCTCCTGCCTTAAGATACGACGGCAATTCCATCACACGCTGCCTGCACATTTGCAATGCCGGAGCAGTCTTTGGCCTTCCCTGGAACGAGCTTCCTTCAAGCCCTTGTCTTCAGGACACTTTTAACAGCCTTTCTCCTAATGAAGGGAGCGACCTTGGAGCTGACAGAGCGAGAAGCGACATCTCCGAGCACCACGGCAGGCAGGGCGGGAGGAGCGGCCGGGAGGAGGTGGGACACGCGAGGCCGGTACCCTTCCAAGCAGGGTACGCGAGGCGCGCACGCCCTGCCGGGAGCGCAGCGCAGCCGCACGGGGTGCCACCCCACCGCCGTGGCTTTCCAGCCCAAAGGGTTAAAGCCGTGATTCCAGCCTCCCCCCCGCTGTGCCCCTCGGGAAGGGTCTCAGGGGGGTGGAAACAGCGACACAAAATGTCGAGCGTGGCCTGGGGCGTTCAGCTGGTGCCCGGCACAGCGGCAGCAGCAATGGCAGCACCTGCTGCAGCACCTTCCCTGCCCCGCCGTTGCATTTTGGCTCCCGCCCTTGCGGCACAGCCCCTCCGGCCTGAGCACCGCGGTCGTTCCTGACACGCAGCCGCCGTCACCGCAAACCAAAGAGGGAGCGAAGGAGAACGCTGCCTCTAGTCTTCTGCGGGCACGGGCACCGCTCAAACGCGCTTGGGGTACAAGGCGCCGGCTCCTTAGTGCATCTGCTCGGAAATCCAGGCCTGAGCCACCCCCAGCTATTACGACAGCACCCAGGCTGGAGCTGTAACCCTTGCCTGGAAAAAAAAAAAAAGCACTCCCCGCTGGTTTGCCTGGCTCTGAACCTCCCGCATCAGCCTGCTGGAGGTACCAGTCCCACCGCCCCATCCACACGGGGGGCTGACCCAGAGCTGGACATCCCCCGGCTCTGCACCACCTCCCGAGCCCCCCAGGCTGCCCGAGCCCCCCCGGCACCCTCTGCTCTGAGGGGTGAGGAACGAGCCCAGGGACCACAGGCAACAGCCTCTCCTCCCCTCGCACAGCCACGCTGAACACAAAGCCTGAGGAGCCGCAGCCGAGTCCCAAGGGGACATCTGGTGACATTACCGAGCCAGGGCGACAGCAAGGTCCCCCCCGGGGGGACCGGGGCCGAGCCAAGCAGGTACGAGGGGGGGCAAGAGAGGGGACGCAGCAGGGGCCGCCCGCGCCTGCTGCCAGGCTTTCTCCAGAGCCGCCAGCCCGTGCCGTCCGGCACGCCGCAGCCTGCACGCCGGCTTTACAAGGCGGAGACGAGGATTTCCGCCGCGCGGCCGGCAGGTATGAGGAACGAGGGGAACGGATCAATGGAGCAAGCTCTGAAACCTCGCTCCTTTTCCCCTCCAAGTCGTGCCGGCTCATGGCGAGGAGCTGACACAGCCCTTTCCAAGAGGCAGCAGCTGGGGCAAGCAGCATGCGTTAGCAAGAGTCGGGAAATGCATTTCCTAAATATTTGGTAGAGCTCTGCTGGCAGATGATGGCAGCAATATGCAGATCGTATGTGGCGGGGTTTATTTCTTAAGGATCTACGAGCAGGGAGAGGGTAACTCACAAAACCACGATTATATAAAAATACGTAGCTGGCTACAATCTAGATTTCAAAGGCCAGAAACACTCCGCACCCGAACCTGCAGCTGCACGAGCCTGCCAGTAAAGCCCGCGCCGTAACGACCACAACAACCGAACACCTTCCTCTTCGTGCCCCCCGAGGAGTCGCGCTCCTTCGCAGCCTGCTTATTTGGGCGCGAGGTGACTTGGTGTCACCCAAGGCCCAGCCCAGAACTCGCGCGCTGCCATGTCAGAAGAATTCCTGCCACAAAGAGACGCTTCCAGTTTTATTCCCGCGTTCGGCTCGCCAGCCGCTTCGAAGGAGGAGGGAGCGCTCCCCACCCCTCCACCTGAGGACCACCCGGGCAGAGCGCCGGGTGCCATAGCCGAAAGGCGCCCTGTGCCACGGCTGCCCAAAGCTAAGCCTACAGCTGCCGAGCAGCCCCCGTCTCCGGGCAGGGCTGCTCGACAGCGCATCCCTGGCACTCGCCGCTCGTGCGAGGCACAGCCTATTCCTCCAGAGAACAAACACGCCGGGAAATACTAGGGTTGCCCACATCGATTTTCTCATCCAAAGGTGGCAGCAGCCCCGAGCCCGCACCAGGTGCGGGTACGGGCTCTGGGCAAGTCGCCATCGTGGCTCCTTGTGCCGGGAAATCTCAGCTATCCGCAGGAGAAACAAACACCGGGCACGGCGAGGAGTTCAGCGCTGCAGGCTTCTCCTCCGTGCATTTAATGAGGTTTCCACATTTCATTTCAGAGACAAACGAGCGCTGTGCCACGCTGGGGGGCCGAGATGGGGAGAGATTAAAAAACGCAAGCTGCGTAGCTCGCCGCACCCAATGCGGGAACATAGGGTAAATACAACACCAGCATAAACCAGGCGGCAGAGAGATCCAGCAAGAACACGCAGGGAGACGCTTTCCCAGCTCCCAGCCTCTCAATTTTGACCAGCGTGCTCTTCATCACACCACTCGCCTCCCCTCCTCCTCCTCCGCCTGGCTGCTCTCGCTGGCGCTGCCAGACCGTCTTTCTGCTCAACTCCCCGCTTGTTTGCTTGCCAACCACCTATTTTTGTTTATTTTATAAGTGGGGGAGAAATAAGCAGCTACAGCCCATCGAGGGCTTTCTAAACTTCGGCGGTCCCCCGGATCAAGTGCTTATTTGCTTTCAGTTTCTACTCGAGCTCTTGTTCTACAGCAGGAACACGTTAAAAGGCTGTGCTTCGATGCCCAGAAATATTAAGTATCTGAAAGGTCTATCATGCATTAAAGAATTCATTTTTTTTATCCTCTTATTATAATGAAACTTCCATTGCATTGCTGTCCTCTCTTTGGAACCGTTTCGCTTTAACACTTTCCATCGCTGAGACCGCTCGACACTGAAGATGCATTTTATTTCTTAAAAAAGAGAAAATGAGGCCACGAGGAGTTGTGCTAATGGAGGCTTTTAATTTGCTCTCCTCCGAAGAGAGAGCTCTGTGGGAAGAGATCCCTTCTCCAAGAAGCTGGGGCTGAAAACAGGCAAAAGCGATAAACCCAGTGCAGCTCTTTATTATTTTGACTATTGTGGGGGAGAAATTGTAGCGTCCCCAACAGTTATTTGTTTTCGGGTTTGGTTTTTTTGCCTTTTAGCACGGTAAAAAATGCAAATGTAAGCAAAGCAGATGCTGGCACGTTCAGCTCAGCAGACCCCGAGCACAATAGCGATTTTGGGTAAAGCTCCCAAACGCAGTTTTATTCCAGCTTGAATAAAGCAGCTATTTCATAATTAATAATTGATGGAATAATTGATCATCACCACACAACTGGACAGGATGCCCTCTGAAACCTTGGTAAATATTTTTCATGGGATTAACGTTCAGAGAAATGGGTAACGTAATAGGCAGCGAGAGAAGTCTCGCGTAAGGAGGCAGCTTTCTTTCGCTTTCCTCATTTCCCAAAATTTCCCCCTTGCTGTTCTCAAATGTCAAAAGAGATAATTGGGGCAAATGTCATTTTACATCCTGCAAGCGGACAATTTTCCAAAAGGTGGGCGCTTCCATCACCGCATCTGTGGATCGGGTCATGTGCAAAGAGGTAATTTATTACAGAAACATAATTAAAAATTCCCGCAGAACGGGAAACGGGCAATTCCTTTATGTAACATCGATTGCTGCTTGTCACGAACGCGCTGTGATTTAACTGCCCGTGTTACGTGCGGCTCCTCGCCTTTCTTTTTTAATTGCATCTATAGCAGGGACTCGGGGTAGAGTATTGCCGCTATAGATTTGGGCAGCATTCACTGAATCTCCAACTTTAATTTAACCTCTAATCTTTAAGTGTGCATCTCCTTGACACCCTTGCTCATGATCNCGCCCCCCGCGCCCCCTTGCCCCTGACCCCCCCCCCCCCCCCCCCCCCCCAAATCTGATTTGTACCAAGCCGCTGGGATACGCTTAGCAGGGCATTCCTAGAGGGAAGGATGCGATTTTTCAAGCGCCGCCGGACTGCCTCTGCCTCAGGGCTGGGACCGCCGCTCATAGCAGCCCCGCAAAGCGGGGACCAGGGCACGGCTCCCGCAGCCGCCGCTGCCGGCCTCGGTGCCCGACGCCGGTCCCGGCGGGGAGATGCTGCGGCCGTCGGAGCGGCGCTCCAGCCCCGTGCCACCGCCGCGGCCCCGCGGGCTCCGCCGAGCAGC